>PVIU01011878.1:9171-24237 GCA_004026605.1 Ondatra zibethicus
GTGTGTACCCGAAATAATTACACAGAAACTGTATTCATTTAAATACTGCCTGGCCCATTATCTCCAGCCCCTTATTGGCTAACTCTCACATATTATTTTAGCCCATCTCCATTAATGTGTATCGCCACTTGAGTTGTGGCTTACCGGCATGAGTCTAACCAGTGTCCATCTTGTGCTGGAGAAGCATGGCGTCTGCTCTACTGCCTTCTTTCTCACAGCATTCCGCCCACCTAAGGGCTGTCCTACCAAAAGGCCAAGGCAGTTTTCTTTATTTAACCAATGAGGGCAATACACAAATAGAAGACCCTCCTATACCAGCCTCCACTGTGAAAAGCCTCCTGTAGAGTCTCCCCATGTCAGGGCTGTAGCTGCATGAACAGCTGCAATTTGAGGCCAGGCTGCAGGCTTGATGGAAGCACTGTGCATCTACAGCACAGAAGTAGGTGCCTGAGTCCTCCAGCTGGGCATCCCTGATGTGCAGGGTGTTGTACTGCTCCTTGGTGTCAAATGTAGATTTTAACCTCCCCTTCACCTTTGTTCCTGAACCCTGGTAAAACAGATTGATGAAGCTGCCTCTGGAATTCTGCTGGAACCACTGTAAACTCATGATGGTGGTAGAAAAATTGCCTGACAGAGCAGAACTGGTTCCCTCATGGAGATTCAGGGCTGAAGGACTCTGCTCCACATCAACTCCTCTCACCCCTGCTTGGAAACAGAAAAGCAAACCAGAGTCAATGAAGGGTTTTCACCCACACCTGTCAAACATCCCAGGAAACACTATGAGGATGACTGCACAGGAGCTCTGTGTTGGCTTATTCCCCCTCAACCACTGACATCTCTACAGAATCCCTAAAGCAACTTAGGTGAACATAACTCACAGCAAATGTGCACCCACAGAATCCAAGTTTCCTCATGGTCCCTGTCCAATTGCTGTTGTGTCTTCTCTCCAGCTATGAGGATGGCAAGTCTTGTGCTCAGAAATACTTGTGCTTACACAAGTGTGATTCTCTCCTAATCACGGAGGTTCCTCTTTCATATGAACCCCACCCACTTCCAGAACATGTCTCTGTATTGCAATTGCTCCACAACTGTGGAAGACAAAGATGTAGAGCCCAGGACACTATATTCCTAATGTAGCTCTTCTTATAAAGACAGTTTGGGAAGGAAATATGTGAGGAAGGTAAATTCATAAGTGCAGAACACTGTTATGAATACTAATGGCTCCAGTGGGTTAGATGAGCCTTACTTTTTGTCTTGAATTTTTTTCATGCAGTATATTCTGCTCATTGTCACATTCTGCAGGAGAAGTCCATCATCTCCAAGAGTTTCCACACCTTCTCATCCACGCAACTCCATGCTCTTTCTTTTTCTTTCTCTTTAGAAATCAAGCAGAGGAAAAGAAATAAAACCCAACAAAGCAGAATTTTAAAAATAGCAAAGAAGAAACTCAGACATAAAACATCATAAAAGCACAAAATACATACAAACACAGACAAAAGACCAGTTAAGACCAAAATAATGCTCAAACTAAGCAGTGTCATACAACATCATCTTTGGATTCATTCGGTGTTGGCCATCTGCTTCTGGGCATGGGCCCCCTTCAGTGTGGGCTATAGACCCAACAAGGAAGTCCTGGCAGGTGTCTTAATTTACACTACTTGACAATACAGACTAAAAGGAATTTCTTGCAATTAAATCATCATGTGCATAGAAAACATTCCAAACACAGTTGTGGGCTATAAGAAAATCAAGACATGCCCATCCTGTTTCCACCCTGATTTATTTTCCATCTCTTTGCTTCTGCCCAGCTCTTCCACTGTGCTGCACAGGAAAACACTGCTGATTCAGATCAGGCTATGAATGCCAGCTCCAATTCAGTGAGGCCCTGCCCTTCTATTCTTTCATAAACAGTTTTTCTTCTCAGGTACTTATTTCTCTTCTTTCATATATATGTGTGTGTGTGTGTGTGTGTGTGTGTGTGTGTGTGTGTGTGTGTGTGTGTGTGTGTGTGTGTGTGAATTATGTGTGTGTGAACAATTTCTATTTCTTTGAATTTAGGAAATTTTAAACATAAAACCAAAAAAAAAAAAAAACCAAGAAAGCAGTGGACATGTTTTCTATGGAGAATCCATCCTCATAATGCCCAGTAAGATTCTACTTTGCTTACGTGTGTTCAAAGATTTTTTCCTTTCTTTTATTTATTTTTATTAAAAAGAAAACAAACTATTTTCATTATACATACCAATCCAAGTTCCAACTCCCTCCACTTTCTCCCATACCCCCTCACCCTCTCCACCCCCGGCAGTCATCCACTCCCACATTGCTTTGGGGAAAGTCTAAGGCCTTCCATACTGTATCGAGGCTGAGCAAGGTATCCATTCAGAAAGAATAGGTTTCCAAAAGCCAGCACATGCAGTAGGGATAAATCCTGGTGCCACTGCCAGAGGCCCCTCAGTCTGCCCCAGCCATGCAACTGTCAACCACATTCAGAGGGACTAGGTTGGACCTATGCTTGCTCCTTCCCTGTCCTGATGGAGTTGGTGAGCTCCCTAACGGGAGCTCAGGTACACTGTTTCAGTGGGTGAACCCATCAGGGTCCTGACCTCTTTGCTCATATTCTCACTGCTCCCACTCTTCAGCTGGACTTCAGGAGCTCAGTCCAGTGCTCCGATGCAGGTCTCTGTCTCTGTTTCTATCAGTTGCTGGATGAAGATTCTATGGTGATATATGGTATATTCATCAGTCTGACCACAGGGCAAGGCAAGTTCAGGCACCCTCTCCTCTATTACTTAGGGTCTTAGCTGGCATCATCTTTGTGAATTCTTGGGAATTTCTCTAGAGCCTGGTTTCTTGCTAGCCCCACTAGGCTCCCTCAATCCTGTTTCCTTGCTCTCATCTCTCTCCTTACTCCATCTCGGCTATCCTATTCCCTCAAGTTTCCTCCCCCTTCCCTTTTCCCCTCCTCTTTCCCTTATACCCTCCCTTCTCCCCCACCCCCACGCTTCCATTTTTTTCAGACGATCTTGTCTATTTCGACTTTCTACGTAGGTCTATATATGTTTTTCTTGGGGTTCACCTTGTTACTTAGCTTCAGACAATTGATTTTAAAATAGATTGGTGGACAAAATGGGAGCCAGTGAACAGGCTCTAGATATCTGCAGTCTCCTATAGAATGACTGAGAGCTAAAGACAGGTGTGATCTCTATGCCATCACCCCTGCTTCTTGCTTTGTGACTGGATTGCCTTATGTCCTTAAGTCCCTTCTGGGATCTTCAAACTAAGATTTGTAATTTCTAGGAATACTGCAGTGCCCCCTAGTGGGCAGACACCACCCACAAAAGTGACTTCAGGCTGTCTTCACAAGTCTCATTAAACCAGCACTTTTCACCCCATCACTTCCTGGTGAAGGAAATGCAGATGGCCAGAAGACAAGACTGTCTAGATGAGAGTTCTCGAAAGAAGAAATAAAAATGTACAAGAAATATTTTGTAATTTTTCATCATCTTTAGCAATTAGGGAAATGAAATTGAAACAACTTTGAGATTTCATCATGCCCCAGTTAGAGTATCTAAATCAATAAAACTACTGACAACAAATGTTGGTGGTGGTATGTGGGGGAAAGGAACCTGCATTCACTGTTGGGGGATGATAATAGTTAGAGTTCCTCTGGAAATTGGGAAGGAGAATCTTCAAAAATTTAAAGATAAATCTACACACTATCCAGTTATGTCATTTCTCAGTTTAGGTCCAAAGACCTCTACATCCTACTCAACAGATAGTTGCTTAGTTATATTTATTGCTGCTCTATTACAGTAACTAGGAAATACAAACAATTTAAAAGCCCCTCAACTGATGAATGGATAATAAAAAATATTGACTATTCTTCAATGTAAAGAAAAATGGCATCACAAACTTTTCAGGTAGTTGGATATAACCAGAAAAGGTTATTTAAAATGAGATGACAGAAAACCAAAAGGACAAATGCCACATGTTCTGCCACTGATCTCCAAGTCCGATGGAAATTGTAGAGGCTCCTAACTCCAGATATTCAAATGGAAATATATAACTTGGAGTAACCACAGAAGCCAGAAAGTTCTAAAAGGAACATGTAGTAGAGGAAAACACTGGAAATGGGAATGGCAAGGTAAGCATAATTTGTGGTATAGAAATTCAAAATTGTGACATCATCTTGGGAAATTTTTCCTTTGATGAGTATAATGAGTCCTTCTCCCTTTTGATTAATTTTAGTTGGAAGTCTATTTTGTTAAATATTAGAATGTCCATACTAGCTTGCCTCATGGGTTGATTTCCTTGGAAAACTTCTTCAAATCCTTTTATTTGAATTAATGTTTGTTTTTGATATTGAGGCATGTTCCTTGTATGCAGCAGAAGGATGAATCCTATTTTCACATCCATTCTTTTAGCCTGTGTCTTTTTATTGGGGAATTGATGAAAGATGTTAATTTACCAATGATTGCTAATTACTGTCTGTTGTTGTTGGTTGTGGTAGTGGTAGTGTGTGAGGGTCTGTGTGTATTTCTCTTCTTTTTGTTTTGGTAGTGTGAAATTATTTGTTTACTGGGTTTTCTTGGTGTAGTTAACCTTCCTTAGGGTGCAGCTTTCCTTCTGTCTGGGTGGATTTGTGGAAAGCTAATATTAAATTTGACTTTTTCATGAAATTGCTTGTTTTCTCTTATTATTGAAAGTTTTGCTGGGTATAGTAGTCTGGGATGGCATCTGTGGCTTCTTAGAGCTTGTAGAACATCTATCCAGGCCCTTCTGGATTTTAGAGTCTACACTGAAAAGTTGGGTGCAATTCTAATAACTCTCTCTATATATGTTAGTTGACCTTTTCCCCTCACAGCTCTTAATATTCTTTTTTTTCTTCTGTATGCTTAGTGTTTTGATTATTATGTAGCAGGGGGACTTTCTTTTCTGGTCCAATCCCATTGTTTTTCTGCAAGCTCCTTGTACTTTTATAGATTCTTCTTCTTTAGGTTAGGAAAAATTTCTATGATTTTTCTTGAAAGTATTTTCTGGGTCTTTGAGCTGAGAATCTTCTATTTCTATTATTCTCAGGTTTGGTGTTTTCATAGTGTCCCAGATTTCCTGGATGTTTTGAGTCAAGAACTTTTAAATTTGAGATTCTGTTAGCCTGATGTATCAATTCTTCCCTTGTATCTTCTATGCCTGGGAGCCTCTTTTCCAGCTCTTGCATTATGCAGGTGATGCTTGTTTCTACAGTTCCTGTTCATTTACCTGCACTCTTAGTTAGGGTCTCTTTTTCTGTGATGAGATATCATGACAATTACACTGGTGATGCTTGTTTCTACAGTTCCTGTTATTTACCTGCTCTCTTAGGGTCCCTTTTTCTGTTACAAGATACCATGACGATTATGCTGGTGATGCTTGTTTCTACAGTTCCTGTTCATTTACCTGCTCTCTTAGTTAGGGTTTCTTTTTCTGTGATGGGACACCATGACAATGGCAACAATTACAAAGTAAAAATATTTAATTCGTGTGACTTGCTTATAGTTTCAGAGGTTCAAGCTATTATGATCATGGTGGGGAGCATGGTGGCATGAAGGCAGATGTGGTGCTGGCTACACCTTGATCAGAATACAACAGCAAGAAGACTGTCTCACTAGCATGGCTTGAGCATACATGAACCCTGTAAGCCCAGCTCCCCAGTGACACACTTTCTCCAACAAGAACATACCAACAAAGCCACACCTCCTAATAGTTCCACTCCCTTTGAGGGGCATTTTCTTTAAACCACCACATTCAACTCCTTTTCCCCCAAAGGGTTATAGCCATATCATAATACAAAAATGCACTCAGTCCAACTTCAAAGTCCCTATAGTCTGCATCAGCCTCAAACTTACTTAAAAGTCTAAATTTCAAAGTCTATTCTGAAATTCATGCAATCTCTTCACTGTAATCACCTGTAAAATCAAAATCAAAAAGTAGATCTCAAACTTCCAGCTGATAATGGCACAGGATATACATTGAAATTCTAAAACATAGGGAAAGGAGCATAGTAGGGAAATACTGGACCAAAACAAGACTAAAAAACAGCTGAACCAACTCCTAATTCTTTACCTGATTCACACTTCTTTTACTTGGGTTAGTTCTACTCTCTGTTAGGTTAGCAGCTCTCCTTGGCAGGTATCCCAGGCCTCTGGGACTGTGGGATAGTGCTCTAGTACACTGTAAATATTTGTCACTGTTGGTTGAATAAAGCCAATAAAGCCAGGCAGGAAGTATAGAAAGGGGGACAAGACTTGGAAAATTCTGGGAAGAAGAAAGGTGGAGATGAAGTTGCAAGTCAGACACAGAAGAAATAAGATGAGAATACCCTACTGAGAAAAGGTACCAAGCAACGTGAATAAACATAGATAATATTTATGGGTTAATTTAAGTTGTAAGACCTAGTTAGTAGTAAGCCTGAGCAACAGGTCAAAAATGTATATTTAATAAAAACCTCTGTGTGTTTCTTTGAGACTGAAAGGCTGAGGGACCAGGCGGGGCAGAACTTTGTGCTACACTATGGCGTCTCTAATATCTTTGGGTCTCCAAGGCAATTCAGGCTTCATTTCAAAGCTTCATGCAATGGCCTTTCTACTCCTCTGCTCAAAGACATCCCTGACACATGCCTGGCCTCAGTGGCTTTCCTTAGTCTCTGAACAAATTTCATAGCTCCTTTCTTCTCTGCTTAGCTCCAGAACCATGTGACCAAGAGTGTCAATCTCTGCTGTTTGCTAAGACTGGCTCATGCCCCCCTCATTCAACTACATTTTCACCAGTTTTTTGTCTTTCACTGCCTAATCTTGGCTGTCTTGAAATTTGCTCTATAGACCAAGCTGGCCTCAAACTCAAAGATCTGCCAGGCTCTGCCTTTCTAGTGCTGGAATAATAGGCATGCAGCACCATACCCTGCTCTAAACTATTCTTTAATTCCTTTTAAGAGGTAGAAACTTAGCTGGGTGGGATCTTTCTATTAGTTTACCACTCTATTCTGCTCTTAGTTCCCATTGCATACAGAATAGAAACAGAATTTCTTCACCCTGTGTTCTGTACTCTTTCTAAGACACTTCTGATATCTCATTTCTACCCTTTGCAGATCTGTTTTTCCATTTCAGTTAAAATGTGACATCCAAACGTCTTGAGGGACTATGGAAAAAGAAGCACTTGTGGGAAAGCTTCAGTGAGCATCAGGGTGAATATGATAGGTGACAGGACCTTCTCAGCCTTCAACATAAAAGTAGTAAATGGAGGCACTCATGGTAGCACAAGCCTGTAACCCCAGAACTCAGGATGCTGAAGCAGGTGGATCGTGATTTTAGGCCATCTTAAGCCCCAAAATAAAATCCTGTCTCAAAAAGAAATGAGTTAATAAAAATAAAAGCAGGAAGGCAGTGAATGAGGCTGTTAACTGGGCAAAGAGACAAACTACAAGTGAGAAAATCTTGTGAGCTGTCCATCTGACAGGGGCTGAGACACTAAAGGAAAACAGTCAATCAAAAATGAGCTGTGGAACTGAGCAGAGAGTTCTCAAGACAAAAACACAAATGGCTAGGAAATGAAGCATTGATCATTCTAGTCATCATAGACATGAAGTTAAACTAATTTGATACTTCATCTCCCCCATTCAGAATAGCTATCATCAAGCAATCAAATGACAGCAAATGCTGGTGAATATGTTGGGAAGTGGGGAACCTTCATTCAACATGTGTGGAAGCATAAACTCATGCAGCAATTATAGAAATCAGTTGAAGCATTCTGAGTAACCTAAAAGAGAAAGTGTTATTGGGTCCAGCTATGTATTCCGGATATGTATCTGAAGAACTCTGTATCCCACTACAGAGATAATTGTTCAATGACGTTTATTGCTTCTCTAGCCAAAATTTCTAGGAAATGAAGCCAGCCTAGATAGATGTTTATCAGCAAAAGAATGAATGATGAAATTTTGGTGGAGATTTTATACATGCATGGAACACAGTCAAAAGAATGACATTTGGTGAACAATGCCTTGAGAAACAATGAGATAAAATCCAGGGGAAAAGGCAGAGGACATTTTACCTCAGGTGCATCTTGTCATTAGATTGTTCTTAGACATGATTTTGTGCCTCCTATTTTAAACATTTATACCCATTTTATAAGAGACATTTGTGTCTTATAGCTATGACATGGATGCCAGATCATAGCTGGAGAACATGACCTGGTCAGTGTACACAGAACCTAGATATGGTTTCTGCCTTGCTTTTACAATTTTGTGAAATAATCTGTAATACATGCCAAGCAATTGTGTTTAAATTGGTCTGTCCTGAGAAAATTCTGGGAAAAGACTGCAATATTAGTATTTAGTATGTGGTTATTGGCATTATTTACATATTTTTCTCAATTCAAACAACCTTCCTTGGATCATTGCTTTCTATGCTATATTTGTGTATAAAAGTAAATGAAACTGAAGTAAAGTTGTCTACAACATTAGACTGTAACTCACCCCATTCTTACAGGTCCTCAGTTCCCAAGTCCAATAGACAAAGTTTGCACAGGTCAGCCAAAATTGAACAATATACATACATATGAATATTATTCATCAGTAAAGAAAAATGAAATGTAGAATGTTCATGAAAATGGATGGAATCAGAAAATACTGTGGGAAGTGAGTTATCCCAGCTTCAGAGAGACAAACAAATGCAAATCTTAGCTTCTAACTTTGATTTGTATGTACTCACGTGACTATGAATTTGTGCACAGGCCAGGAAGCTAGACAGCTGACACTGAGTTAAAGGAATCATTAAGAAAGATGGGTGGGAAGGTGACAGATCACAGGATATGGAGTGGAAGAAGTGAGATGAGAGCAAGGAGGTTTCAGTGAGAATGCAGACTAGGAAGATTGTCGATGGGTGTGCTTGGGGAAGGGTCAACAACAGTCAAGATATATATTAAATTGCCATAGAGAAATGAGCTACTTCATGAGCTCACTTTTCAAAATTAGAAAACAAATATTACCTTAATTGAAAGACTTTGGAAAGCCATCAAGTCACAGTGCTGTAAATGTGATAGTGTTCTTTATGACATGGCATGAGGTGATTCTCACGGCCACGTGCATATCGTCCAGCTCACCAAGACAGGTTCATAAAGAGTGTGTGCATTGTTGTAGAACCATCAACATAAAAGAAGAGTGGAAAATACTTCAGTCAAAAAACAATGTGCCTTTCCCTTTAGGACTGGTTATTTTCAACTTGTGAAAACACTTTCCCAATAAATCAGCCCTCTCTACTCTTGCTCTTAGTTCCCATTGCATACAGAATAGAAACAGAATTTCTTCACCCTGTGTTCTGTACTCAGAAAGAGTACAGAACACAGGGTGAAGAAATTCTGTTTCAAGGTACAGTAGATTTGGATGCAGACTGCAGGTGCCTGGGGAACACTGTGATCTCACTGCATACAGGAAGACAGCTGAGTCACTGGGCTGGGAGTCTCTGATGCACAGGGAAACATGCAGGTTGGCTTTATTGAAGTCAACTGGGAATCTGTCCTCTTTCTTGTCAGCACTGGAGAAGATGGACATCAGAGCCTTGGGGCTTTACCCAGGATGCTGTCTGTACCACCAGAAATTCTGAGAAGCACTATCACTGAAATTGCTTTGAGAGAGGCTCTGAGACACTGAGGGATTGTGGGGTCTGCTGCACCTTCTGCTGGCTGCCCAGCCCTGTTCAGAAAGGTAAAGGTCAGACAAACAGGACTGGGTGCATATGGATGTTACCATCCCAGAATATCTGTTCATAGACCTCTCATTCCACAACTAGAGATTAAATCATCTGTATTTCTATTATTAGCCTGAATGAGCAACAAATGTACATATAACACCTGTATCCCTAAGAATTCCCCAAATGTACAGCTTAACTGAAGCCACAGGACCACTAGGGAAACACTCAAGGATTTCATTCTCTCGTCCTCCATCTTCACTGAGGATTCAATTCTCAACTCTAAACTCACATTCAAAAGGGTCCACACATCCTGCTTAAGGAATCATGGAAAGAAGCAGCTTTGTTAGCAATCAGAAAAGTGACTCCTTTCCCCACCTCAGCAGCACCAAACCTGTCCTCCACCCCTGTCTCTGACCCCTCCTCCTATCCCTGTCCTCCCTTCTCCTCTCTTTGCTCCCACTTGCTAACTTTGCTCAGGAACACTGAGAAAACACTGCCCCCTATGGGCTCATGGTAGTGATCAAAGAAATGTTCAAACTGCAAACTCTTCTGACCTAACAATTAAAGGGTAAAGAACTGGAAAAGTCAGTAAGCATTTTTACCAGACCTTCGCCCAGGTCATGTGGGAGAGAGGTGAACACGACTGTGAACACACAGCACATGTTGTGTTCTTTCTCAGTAATAATACATCTCACACATAGGCAGGCACCTGCACTGGAAAATCACCTAGGAAACGTCCACATGGAAATCTGAGTGAGCTTCTTTCATACAGCACAACTTTATCCTTCCTCACTCTGGACACCTTACACAAATCCACCTTAAAGCTTTACAGATGGCCTGGATAGGCTGGTTATCTAGGACAGAGCCTAGAAATCCCTGTAATCCTACATTCTGTTTTGTGCCAAGAGCAGGCTTGTGTCGGGACAGAGCTTTACTTGCATTTGACCAGGAGAGATAGAGCTGCATTAAGCACCAAAACTCTAAATAAACTCTCAGAAACTTGTTCATTTGTCTAATTTTTTGTTCGTTTTGGTTTTTCTGAGATGGGATTTCTCTGTGTAGCTTTGGAGCCTGTCCTGGAACTCGCTCTATAGACCAGGCTGGCCTTGAGCTCATGGAGATCCACCTGCCTCTGCCTCCCAAGTGCAGGGACTAAAGACCTGTACCACCACTGCCCAGATTTTATTTGTCTAATTTTTTATTCTCCTTTCTTGAGTGAAGTCCTGTTGTGTAGGAATTGATATGGGAAAGTTCTGGATCTGGTTTCTATCACCTTCTTCCTGACACAGACGCCCCACTCCATTTCTCCTCTTTCATCTTTCCAATCACTGTTGCTTTTTCCCTCTCTCCGTTTTTAACAGTCTTCAAGCCATGTGTAGCAGGGCAGTATCTATGCTACAGCTGAACAGGATCCACATAGAACATGTCAGGAAACAGCTATCTTTCAGAGGCCTATGAGACCTCCAAAAACAGCAGAGTAAAGATCCATGGGAAGTAAGAGTGCAGTTTGGTTGAACAAAGATAAGTATTTGGTGTTGGTTCACTCTTCGGTAGTCTGTATTGATTATTTTATTTTAGGCATATTCAAGGGCAGCACAATTTGTTTTAAACATTTCTCTTGATACTTAACTCAGTGTTGTGTGCTCAATAAAGTATACATAAATCTTGTTGATGAAGAAAGTAAATTAAATAAAGATTGGACGTGACTAAAATTTTTGCAAAGTACCTGGGATACCTTCCATATATATGGGTTCAATTGATTGACTGAGAAAAACAAGTTTATGATAGTGGTGTGGGGTAGGGTGGATTGGTGTGGTCTCTGGTCACAAGATAGCACACAGGTCACCAGACTACTCAGTTCTGCTCCCAGCAGTCTCAGCAGAGAGCAGATTATGCATTCCTCCCTTTTAAGGAACAAGGTTGCCTGTTACACACTTCAGGGTCCCCTAGTGATATCTAAGAAAACAGAGACCCTTGTGCCTCCTACTATGTCCCTCAGTGGGATCTGAGACCTTGGAGAAGCTGCAGACTGAAGCCCTTTGCTTCCTCAGGAGCTGTGAATCAGTATCGACAGACCATGGTAGATCATGCCTTTCCTTTGCCATCAACAAGTAAAAGGGAACAGAATGAGGAAAACATACTCAGAATCAAACTGTTCTCTGCAAGAGTGCATTGCCCATGACAATAATAGCAACACTCGTTTCTCAGTAAATGTGAAACTGGAAGACGGAAATAACCAATAGGAGCACATGATTATAATCCAGATGGGATTCAGGTTTGGGAGACTGAAACAAGATAACGTAATCAGAAGACCTAACTGACACATACAGGGAGACCTTGTTTCAAATAAACCTAAGGAGGAGAGACAAGAATGAAGACAACATGCACAGTGGCCTTGGGAAAAATGTCGAAAAAGAAACAAGAAACTAAACTTGAAGCACAGTGTAGTAAGATAAACACCTCCTGGTAAGAGGCTTGAATAAATTATATCAGTTTCCATCAACAGTTCTCATGGAAGAGCAGGAGGATGACTGATTAGAGACACAGCACTTTCCTGCATTACTGTGAACCTGAAACAAAGCATCAAGTGTGTGGCTGACAGGTAAGAAGAGCAATAAGCAACAGTGTAAGTGTCCCAAAGTAAAAACAGAGCCAGAACAAATCCAAAATCATTAAACCATCAAAGAAAATAAATGATGATACTATCATTGGGTGCTGCCAACACAATAGGGGAGGAGAGACTTTCCTTGACTGAACCTAAAACAAAAGTCTCAGTGAGATCCACAGGTGTAGAGTCTGACACTCCACAAAGATATAACTTAAGAAGAAAGATCTGTGACACTCACAGCAAGCAGAAACTGTAGAATGTCTCACTTGTGGCTTAGTCAACCTCTGAATTACATCCAGGAGGTTAAGAAATCAACCTTTGAAACACACAGGATTTGCCTGTTTCATCCAGGAGACTCAGTCTACTGTAAGTTCAAATAACACACAACCAAATAAGTCTACACGCCCAGGATTGCATTGAATCTGTAGATTGCCTTTGGTAGAATTGCCATTTTTACTATCTTGATCCTACCAATCCAGGAGCATGGGAGATCCATTTTCTGGTATCCTCTTCAATTTCTTTCTTCAAGGTCTTAAAGTTCTTGTCAAATAGATCTTTTACTTCCTTGGTTAGTGTTACCCCAAGATACTTTATGCTATTTGTGGCTATCGTGAAAGGTGATGTTTCTCTGATTTCCCTCTCTGTTTCTTTATCCTTTGTGTATAGGAGGGCTACTGATTATTTTGAGTTGGTCTTGTATCCTGCCACATCACTGAAGGTATTTATCAGCTGTAGAAGTTCTTTAGTAGAGTTTTAGGGGTCACTTATGTACACTATCATATCATCTGCAAATAACAAAAGTTTGACTTCTTCCTTTCCAATTCGAATCCCCAAGATCTCCTTATTCTGTCTTATAGCTATTGCTAGAACTTCAAGCACTATATTAAAGAGATATGGGGATAGTGGACAGCCCTGTCTTGTTCCTGATTTTAGTGGAATCGCTTTGAGTTTCTCTCCATTTAATTTGATGGTAGCTGTCAGATTGCTATATATTGCTTTTATTATACTTAGATATGAACCTTGTATCCCTAATCTCTCCAACCTTTATCATAAAGGGGTGTTGAATTTTGTCAAATGCTTTTTCAGCATCTAATGATATTATCATATGTTTTTTTTCTTTCAGTTTATTTACATGATGGATTACATTGATAGATTTCCATATGTTGAACCAGCCCTGCATCTCTGGGATGAAGCCTACTTGATCATAATGGATGATTTTTTTGATGTGTTATTGGATTCTGTTTGCCAGTATTTTATTGAGAATTTTTGCATCGATGTTCATGAGTGAGATTGGTCTGTAATTCTCTTTCATGGTTGCGTCTTTGTGTGGTTTTGGTATCAGGGTAACTGTAGTTTCATAAAAAAGAGTTTGGCAATGACCCTTCTGTTTCTATTATGTGAAACACTTTAAGGAGTATAGGTATTAGCTCTTCTTGGAAGTTCTGGTAGAATTCTGCATTAAAACCATCTGGCCCTGGACTTTTTTTGGTTGGGAGGTTTTTGATGACAGCTTCTATTTCCTCGCGACTTATAGGTCTATTTAAATTGTTCACCTGGTCTTGATTTAATTTCGGCATATGGTATTTATCTAAAAAACTGTCCATTTCTTTTACATTTTCCAAGTTTGTGGCATACAGGCTTTTGTACTAAGACCTAATGATTCTCTGAATTTCCGCAGTGTCTGTTGTTATGTCCCCCTTTTCATTCATGATCTTGTTAATATGAGTATTCTCTCTTCGCCTTTTGATTAGTTTGGATAATGGTTTGTCGATCTTGTTGATTTTCTCAAGGAACCAGCTCTTTGTTTCATTGATTCTTTGGATTGTTTTCTGTGTCTCTATTTTGTTGATTTCAGCCCTCAGTTTGATTATTTCCATTCTTCTACTTCTCCTGGGTGAGTTTGCTTCTTTTTTTTCCAGAGCTTTCAGGTGTGCTGTTAAGACACTAATGTGTGCTTTCTCCGTTTTCTTTATGTGGGCACTCAGTGCTATGAACTTTCCTCTTAGCACTGCTTTCATAGTGTCCCATAGGTTGGTGTATGTTGTGTTTTTATTTTCGTTGAATTCAAGGAAGACTTTAATTTCTTTCTTTATTTCTTCCTTGACCCAGGAGTGGTTCAGTAGTTGACTGTTCAGTTTCCATGAGTTTGTAGGCTTTCTGGGGGTGGAGTCATTTTTAAATTCTAACTTTACTCCATGATGATCTGATAAGACACAGGTGGTTACTCCAATTTGTTTGTATCTGTGGATGTTTGCTTTGTTACCGAGTATATGATCAATTTTCAAGAAGGTTCCATGAGATGCTGAGAAGAAGGTATATTCTTTCCTGTTTGGGTGGACTGTTCTATAGATGTCTATTAAGTCCATTTGATTCATTACATCTGTTAGTTCTCTTATTTCTCTGTTAACTTTCTGTCTGGTTGACCTGTCCATTGGTGAGAGAGGAGTGTTGAAATCTCCTACTATTAGAGTGTGGGGTTTGATGTGTGCTTTGAGTTCTAATAATGTTTCCTTTACATATGTGGATGCTTTTATATTAGGGGCATATATATTCAGGATTGAGACTTCATCCTGATGGATTATTCCATTTAAGAGGATAAAATGTCCATCTCCATCTCTTCTGATTGATTTTAGTTTGAAGTCAATTTTGTTCGATATTAGTATAGCCACACCCGCTTGTTTCTTAGGGCCTTTTGATTGAAAAACCTTTTCCCAAACCTTTATTCTGAGATAATGTCTT
>PVIU01011878.1:24337-62799 GCA_004026605.1 Ondatra zibethicus
TGTGTGTTTCCCTTCTTTGAGTTGTGCTAGTGGAGGGCTGTTAGATGTCTGTGTTATTATGGGTGTTGCTTGCTTCCTTTAGATGTGGTTTTCCTTCTAGTATTTTCTGTAAGGCTGGGTTTGTGGCTATGTATTGCTTAAATTTGTTTTTATCCTGAAATACCTTGTTTTCTCCATCAATGGTGAATGAAAGCTTTGCTGGGTATAGTAGTCTGGGCTTGCATCCATGGTTTCTTAGTGTCTGCTGCACATCTATCCAAGACCTTCGGGCTTTCATGGTTTCTATAGAGAAGTCAGGTGTAATTCTGATTGGTTTACCTTTATACGTTACTTGGCCTTTTTCCTTTGCAGCTCTTAGTATTCTTTCTTTATTCTGTATGTTTTGTGTTTTGATTATTCTATGGCGATGGGATGTCCTTTTTTGCTCCAATCTATTTGGTGTTCTGTATGCTTCTTGTACCTTCATAGGCATATCCATCTGTAGGTTGGGAAAGTTTTCTTCTATAATTTTGTTGAATATATTTTCTGGGCCTTTGAGCTGTGCTTCTCCTTCTTCTACCCCTATTATTCTTAGGTTTGGTCTTTTTATGGTGTCCCAGATTTCCTGGGTGTTTTGTGTTAAGAATTTGTTGGATTTGTTGTTTTCTTTGATCAATGAGTTTATTTTCTCTATCGTATCTTCAGCGTCTGAGATTCTTTCTTCTATCTCTTGTATTCTGTTTGTTATACTTGTCTCTGCCGTTCCTGGTCGTTTACCCAGATTTTCCATCTCCAGCCTTACCTCTGTTTGTGTTTTCTTCATTGCCTCCATTTCAGTTTTTATGTCTTGAACTGTTTCCATTACCTATTTGATTGCTTTTTCTTGGTTTTCTAGGGTATCTTTGAGGAATTTATTCATTTCTTCTAACTTTTTGTTAGTTTTCTCATCCCTTTCTTCAAAGGCGTTTTTCACCTCTTCTTTAAAGTTCTCTATCACTTTCATAAAGTTACGTTTAAAGTCGATTTCTTCTACTTCTTCTGGGTTAGGTTGCTCAGGTTTTCCTGTTGAGTATTCATTGGTTTCTGGTGTTGTCATGTTGCTTTTCAGATTGTTGGAAGAATTCTTGGATTGACGCCTACCCATCTCTTCCTCTGATTTCAGTCAAGGGAGTCTCAGTGGGTTGGGGCCTCCCAGGACGGCTTGTACACACTCACCCTTCTGGATAGCTGATCTCAGTGCAGGAAGAGGAAGTCCCTTCTGGACTTCTGATCCTTCTGTACCTCCAATATCGGCACAGGGAGAGAGATTCTTGGGGTTCCAATGTTTCCCAGAGGAAAGGGCAATCTTGCAGGGGCGGGGTGCAGGGTCTTGTTGATCAAAGAGGGCTGCAGGGACCTTACCACCAGGCTTGCACAACCTTACCAGTGTGAGCCGCCTCCAATCTCAGCACAGAAAGAGAGAGTGCTGGGGTACCAAAGCTCCACCGAGGAAAGGGCAATCTTGCAGGGGTGGGGGGGTGCAGTGTCAGGTGAAACAAAGAGGCATGGCCGGCGGGGAGCTTACCGCCAGTCGGGCACAGCCCTACCAGTGTGTGCCTCCAATCTCAGCACAGGAAGAGAGAGTGCTGGGGTACCAAAGCCCCATCGAGGAAAGGGCGATCTTGCGGGGGTGGGGGTTGCAGTGTCCTGTGAAACAAAGAGGCCCTGCCGCGGGAATCTTACCACCAGGCGGGCACAGCCCTACCAGTGTGCACCTCCGATCTCAGCACAGGAAGACAGCCATTTTTTGTTTTTTGCTCTATTTCTTTAAGGGAATTTTTTTATTTCCTCTTTAAAGTGCTTCATCATTCTCATAAAGTTACAATTACAATCTATTTCTTCTGCTTCTTCTGTGTTAGAATGTTCAAGTCTTCCTGTTGTATGACTACTGGGTTCTGGGGTTACCATGTTGCTTTTCTTGGTTTTTGAATGAACCTTTGCATTGGCTCCTAACCACCTCTTTCTGTGACATGTGCTGGCAGTGACTTTGCCTCTTAGTCCCATTCTTGTAGTTGTTGTCTGTGTTTTGGGAGCTTTTCTTGGTCTTCTCTGTACTGTTGCCGTCTGTGTCTCAGGGAGCCACTGAGGTCTCTGTTAGACCATTCTCTTGGTCCACTCTCTTGATCTGCTCTCTTGGTTCACTCTCTTGTTCCTGTCTACAGTCATAGCCTGTGCTTCAGAGCTCCTCTCTTGGTCCTCGCTGTGCAGTCTTGGCTCGTGTTTCAGAGTTCCTCTGAGTGTGCAGGGGATAGGAGTGTTTGGTGGTAGATTGAGACTTATAGCTTATAGGGTCTGATTGATGGGGTGGGTGTGTTGAAGCAGCATACCTGCAGGAAACTTGTCTGTTGGCTGGCTAGAGAAGCTGAGGCAGGTGAAGGAGGGTCCCAGAGTTTTGCCCCAGTACCAAGGGTTTAGAGAGTGGCGTGCTCCACTGTGCGGGTGATCACTCACCTCTTGTTCCTCTCTATACAGTCACAGCCTGTGTTTCAAAGTTCCTCTGAGGTCACAGGGTATAGCAGGGTTGGCGGTAGAGTGGGACTTATAGCTTACAGGGTCCAATTGATGGGGTGGGGATGTTGGAGCAGCCTACCTGCAGGAAACTTGCCTGCTGGCTCATTAAGAATCTTTTAAGTAAGATTAAACCAGAACATCAGCTTGAGCAAGTAGTAATTCTATGTCCTTGGATATCTGTGAATATCTTAAATGGTAAACTCTTGCCTTGACCTAAACACTGACCAAATACCTGCTGATAAAGATAATTGCAGGAAGGCAGATCTCTTTGTTTTCCTAGGAGAGAATAATGAAGGATGGCAGTCGGAAACTATTTTCCCATGTAGGTAGAAGGAAACATTTCTGAACTGTGGGAATTAATTCCCAAATATGTAACAGGAGTGGAGTCAGCTACAGCAAAAATCTATAGCAAAAGCCACTTTATTCACAAAGCAATAACGCGAAAAGCCTTGCCTTTTGGGTTCACCTTTACCATGGCCCCTGACTCTGATAAGTCACTCAAAAAAAGATGGCTGAGCAACTACTGTATAATGTTGCAACATGTATAGCACCTGACTTGTATTTTCATTTTCTTATATTTTTTTTAATTTCCTTGTATTTAATGATTATTTCTTTATTTTATGCATGTGGGCATTTTCCATGGAGGTATGCATGGTCACCCCATGTGTTCCTGATGCATAAAAGACTGAGTGTGTTTGACACTCCATATGGTTTCTGGGAACTGAACTCAGGTCCTCTACAATAGCAGCTAGTGTTCTTAACTGCTGAGAAATTCTCTCATGCCGTGAAGCTCTGGATGTCCTGGAACTCAGTCTGTATTGTAAGACGACCTCATACTCACAGCCATCTACCTCCCTTTGCCTTCTAGGTCCTGGGTCACATCCTACTTGTAACTGGAATGTTTAAAATGCTTTCTTTATAGGAGGTCCTCTGGCAGCATTGAGGATGAGTATTATACAATAAATCAAACCTCACATTGCTACATCTCCCTGGGGAGACAGACAGCAAAATGAGACACACCTGGCTTAGATAGAAGTTCCAGTTTCAGAAGGCTAACGATAGCCAGAGTGGCTGCAACCCACAATAACACCCCCGCTGGGGGCCTGTGAGTTGTCAAACTCATGTTCATCAGGCTCAAGCCCTTTCCATAAAGGAAAGAGATAGAAGCATATGCTGGGGATTGACCAAGACTTGATACAGAGCAGTGATGGCCAATATGTGTTTTGCTAAAGCATGCATATGGGCATCCATCTCTGGATTACTCCCAGAACATGAAGAGTGGAAATGAGAACTTGAGATTCAGATATTCTGGATTTCCTACATCTTGGATTTTTTGCAGCAGGAAGAACCCTCCCTTGCTACTTAACACAGCAAAGGCTATAAATATACATGTTGGGTCTGGAGACATGGGGTCCTTAGGTATAATTCATGGGAAGCTCTCATAGTTTAAATGCAAGTAGAGTTATAAACTTTTTGACTGTTCCTTGAGGGGACTTCATAGGGTCCTTGATCACTGGAGTCTTACTGATAAGATTCTCCATGGTGCAAGCTTATTACCTTAGAGGTACAGATCTGAGGGTCTGGGCCAAAGCCCAGGAATCTGGATGTCAACTGGCTCCACTGCTATACTGTGCATAGTTTAGGGATGTATCTGTTCTGTGCTGTACCAGACCTCTTGTATGTTCAGCATAAGGGGACATTGGTTATTTGACAGCTGAACTGAAGTGAGAGGGTCCCAGGGATTTGGAAAGTATCAGTCGGCTCTCCAACAATCCAAGCCATTTCCTCCTAAAATACTTTTGCTTAGAATTATTATCATTTCATATATAAGACAACTGAGCCACCAAGGAATTAGACAAGTAAGATGTATGAAAATGAATTTAACTTTAACTCAAATGAGTAGAGCACAGGCTCTTTGTTCCCACCTTGCTCCAGCAAACAGGATCAGTCACTGTCCCTGGCACTGGGTAGAGGTTATGGATAGCCAAGCTAGTGGGAGAGATAAGGGTGGCTCAGGTTTGCCCTGTTCCTGACCAGCATGAGCTGAATGCAGCCTTTCTAGATACAGAACATCCTGTGTGGCTGTATAGAGCAACAGGTTGCAGTTTTTTCATTTGGTTTTTTGTGGTGGCCCTGACTCCCTGGAGCCTTACTATAAGATACTCCATGGTCCAAAGGTAGACTATTATCCCAGAGGGCCTGGCCTGAGGGTATGTGCACAAGTCTGGTAATAGAAACCTTAATGTTCCAACCTCTAAGTTCCATTCCTCTCAGGGTTCCAAATAAAGATGCCACATTAAGTGAAAGGAGCTAAAGTCTTAGGATTAAGAAGTCTACTCACAACACCTTCTTTCTATACATGTCTCTTTATTGTTATCTCTTCCTTGTACTCTATTCTAACTCTTTTGTCCTGTCTATAATTTCTTAGCTCTAATTCTCTGTCTCAATCCTAATTTCAATTCCAATTCTCTGCTACATTCTTTTTTTCTTCTCTTTTAATTTTCCTACCACTGTTAATTTCTGGGATGGTTTTGCTTCTCTTCTGCTTCTGTCTCCACTTCTGCTTTTCCCAATTTTTCTTTTCTCTTTGTTCTTACCAAGCTATATAGATCCACAAAACCTTGTAGGTATAGGTAACTAGGCAACCAATGTAAACAGACAGGGGAAGTTTATGGCCTTTAGTCCATCAGCACGTTTGTCAAATGTTAGTAAGCTTCAGTGTTAGCAAGATCTTAATCTTGATGTTTATCAGAGGCACCAGTGAAGGTTTCTTCCACTGAGCTATGGGTAAATGGCTAATTGTTTTTCTTTAGAGTAAAGCACAAGCAGTAAGCCTCCTGAACCACAGTCATCAGTAAAACCGAGGTGAAAGTGAGGCAAGGAATTAGAAATCTTTTAATGCAAGCATAATTTTAGGACATCACTTTTCTTATCTATAAGTTTTTTAAAACCAAGCCATGCTTATTTTTTTTCTATCTATGTGAGCAGCTATGAGTTAACAGCTTTGGGCAAGTAGTAATTCTGTGTCCTTGGATATCTGAGAATGTCTTAAATGGAATGCTTTTGCCTAGACTTTAAATGCTGACCAAATGCCTATCAATAAAGATAATTGCAAGAAGGCAGATCTCTTTGTTCACATAGGAGAGAAGAGCAAGGACCTGGTAGTGGGTAGCAGGTTTTTTGACTGTGTGACTATCTTCATACATAGCTCAAATAGGGCCGAACTGTGGGACATAAAGCCCAAATTTGTACAAGAAGGGGAATAGCCACAGTGAGTAATCTTACAGCAGGAAACAAGAACTTTATTCACAAGGCAATAATGCCAACATGCATTGCATCTTGGTTTAAACCTCCAAAGAAAACCTTGACTCTGCTGAGTCATCTCATAAAAAGTTGGCTGAGTAATTACTGTAAAATCATGTAAATTGTAGCAGTCTGGAAAGCTAGTGGAGACAAAAATGTGTGTACTACTATATGTTTATCAATCTTGGAAATTCAGGAATAGTTTTTGGAGAGGCATTAATTGACTTCCTGGACTGACTGTTTAGAATGTAGGTTGGCTTTTAAACTCGCTGCAGGCTCTTTTCTTAATTTTTCCAGGGTATTTTTTTTTGAGACAGGGTTTCTCTGTGTAGCCTTGGCTGACCCAAACTAGCTCTTTAGACATAGCTGACTGTGAGCTCCCAGAGATCCTCCTTATTCTTTCTCCCTAGTGATGGGATATTCCTTGTCTATAAATTCCAGGGCAGCCAGAACTGTTACACAGAGAAACCCTGTCTTGAGAAACTACTAAATATATGTATATATTTCTTAATATTTTTGGCCAGGCCTGATTGTGCACACTTTTCACACAAATAGGTAGATGTGGGTGAACCTCAATTCCTTCACAGTCAACCAGATATATAGCAAGCATCCAGCAAAACAGAGTCACAAATTGAGACTCTGTCTCAAAGAAAAAAAATATTATTGTATACGTGTTTGTGCCTAACTTATTTTATGAATACCACATATGCATCTGGTGGGCATAGAGCATTGGATCTCCTGGAACTGGAGTTACATGCAGTTGTAAACTTCCTAATACATGTCGGGAACTTAATCCAGTTTTAGGTCACAAAGATACCTGAAACTAAAGACTAAATGTATAGTGCCTATTAGAATACCAATGAACACCTTAACTACCATGCTTATTCAGTACCAGTGACTCCTTTCTGCATTTTAACCCCAAATATCACCAGCTGAGGGCCTTCTCTTCCTTTCCCTATGCTTCTCATTCCTATATAAGCAAAACATCACAGCCATGTGCTCTCTTGGTTCTTCCCACTCTCTTGATTCTCTTGATCCTCTGCTCATGGGTGGTTGTCCCCTCTTGCCCATCACTCTTCACTTCCACTTTCACTTCCTCCTTCCTCTTCTCTCATGGCCAGATTTGGTCTCTGGTCCCATTCAGTGTACTATTTTCTCTTCTTTTTCTGGATTCCCACCAATGCCTATGGCTGTACTCTCCCTCATGTCTACAATAAAAACCTTCTCCTCAACGGTACCTTGGAACAGTCATGTCCTAATTTTATTCACACAGGACCTCTGGAAGAGCAACATGTACTCATAACCATTAGGGCAGGTTTCCAGCCTCTGAGTCATTTCTTTTTATATAACCTGGACATTGTTCTGTGTCTAATAGGTCTCCCAGACTTCAAGCCCTACATACAATAGTACACAGGCTTGTTCCACTGAAGTGCTCAAAGTATTATGTGTCTTGGTTTGCCTATTAGAACAACCTATTAGAATTGCTTAGGCATGGGCACTTATGACCATATTCATCTGAAAGATGATTTCAACTGTTGCTTCTACACAAAGGAGGCTTGCCTAGAGGAGTGACTGAGACAGTGTGCTGAGCAGGGTGATCCTATCACTTTCAAGTTTCTTCATCCTGATCAAGCTCACTGCCCTCTCTGAGCCTCAGTGGAGGACACGGCAGTGGCTGTTCTCACATGGTAGAGGGAAGGACAAAGAAAAGAGTTGAAAGAAATGTTTGGGGTCCATGTGGGTTCATATTTTCTCCAGCCATAGTTTGTAAGCTAGACCAATTCTTCTAGCAATTTGCCTCTGCCTCTGTGATTCTGTTATCCTGTATGGGCTCATGTAACTATTTGCATCTCAATTTTCATGTTTCCACCCAAAGGGCAGAACATGTCTTGATTTTTAGCTTGTTCCTCAGATGTTGGGTTTCATTCTTTTGAAAGTAGGAACTGTTCTTGTGCCTTTAACGAGCTCTTCTAGACTGCTCAACTCCTCAGTTCTAGAGATTGTTCCTGTGGGATGGGAGGCACATTTTAGCAGAAGGATAAGAAGGCATCAGAATGCTGAAGCTCAGTGCACTTATCTGCTTAGTAGGGTCAGTCAGCATTTCCTACCTGTGATACACCTTGAGAAGAGTCATTGAGGACAGTGGGGAAAGTATCAGAATAGGATCTCCCATGATCTTGGTGCTTAGGAAAAGGCACTGTGCTGACTTGGTTATGACCAGAGTTGTGTTTATCCATGGAGTCACTGAATCTCAGAGATGAGTCCTTGTCTACACTGGAGAATGGAGGTGATGTCATTGGAGTTCTTATCTGTATTTCAGTGCAATTAACCCAGGACATCTCTCTGTTCCAAGTTCGTTCAATAGCTCAGAACTCTGCTATGACTGAAACCTGAGTTGGGGACACAGGCTGACATATCAGTGTTCAAAAGGATGACAAAGTAGTAGTTAGTTCAAAAAAAGAAGTTGAATAATATTTCTTCCAATAAAGATCATGACAATGAGAAACCTGGAAGGAAGTGCTGACTTAAATCCCATTATCCTGGAGGCAGAAGTAGGCACGTCTCTGCAATTTCAAGGCTAGCCTGATTTATAGGCTATAGTGAACAAGGGTACAACTAAAGTTCCTGTGATACAAGGAACTTCCTAAGTTGAACATCACTATTTATGTTCTCTGACTATAGACCTGGGCTTTATTAATAAAGTGTAGATGCTTTCCACACCCCCTCCTAATCTGAATGATTGCCTTGCTGAAAATACATTCCAACCAGATGGAGTCCATGGAGGAAGCTGTGAAGGTTGGTGGCAGGAGGTTGGATGCTGGAGGTAGAAGGACTTAAAACGTCTATGGAGCCTCCGCTGTGGTTGGAAGCTACCCTTCTGGTGATAGTGGAGTTCTTAACTTTGCTTCCCCTCTAGATAGTAGGGCTAGTATTGAACCTAGAACAGAGCAGATAATAAGCAACTATTCTATCACTGGATTCCATCCCAGGTCTGGTATTTCTTTCATCTTTCACAACAATTACAGGATAGTCTGGATTAAAAGACTCAGCTGTCATATTGTCCATTCCAAGACTGTTCTTTGATAATGGCTGACAGAATGTTCACAAGACTGGTTATGTAGCTGGGCAGTGGTGGCACATGCCTTTAATCCCAGACTGGTGAGGCAGAGAGAGATGGATCTTTGGTCATCTTGGTCTACAAACAGAGTTCTATCCAAGAGAGACAGGACTGTTACACTGAGAAACCCCACCTCAGGAAAACAAAACAGAACAGAAAAGAACAGAGCAAACAAACAAGGAACCAAACAAAATCTGCTCCTGGGATGTTTGTAAATCTGGGACTGGAAAGCAGGGGCCTCAGTCTACCATGGGCACTAAGGACAGTGATCCTTTGAAAAGCTGAAATGAAACTATTATGTCCTTGCAGAAACGGCAATAAAAGAATCCAGGTTAATCTACCCTGCTGGTAGCATTTGCCAAACCAGCCAAACACTCTACTGAGGACCACATGGGAGTAAACTATGGCTGGCCCCAGGCTACTTCCAGATACTGGGAAGACAAGGAGACCCACTCAATGTAAGTAACTTGGTAGTGTGGCCTAAACCAATTCTCACCTAGTTTCCAGTGTGCCTCTAGAAGTTCCTTTCTGGGTCAAGGTCAGGTCAGAAAAGTAAGGTGACCTAAGGCAGAGTTTAACCAAATCCTCTATCCCATTTCTCTGGCTGCTGACCATGAAAAATCCCAGGTTTTTCTGCACACGTCTGGGGATCCACAGGATATCTTACTCCACCCTTGAACTCTCTGACTCACCTCCAGTCTCAGAAGTCTAATCCGCTCCTGGTACCTCTACAATTATAAAACAAACCAATCACCTAGAAGAAATCCTGCTTCAATATATTCAGAGGCCTGCCATGGAAAAGGTCATCTTCAACCGTACCTCTCGTGTTCCAGGCTTGCATGGGCATGCCCTCCACCAGAAGCACCTGTTCTCTACTGCAGGCTCCATGCACTGTGCCTACTATGGACCTGCTTGTCCACACTGCTTAGCTGGAGATTTTTGCTATCAAGGAATCCTTACCCCACACCCAGGCCCAAAGTGGGTCATCTCAATTCTGCATTTCATCAGAAGTGAATAATCTACATTGTCATCTCAGATAGAGGTGACAGTTCTATTCCAGCCCTGATAAGAAGTGATGCTGCGGCATGAACCTTAACCCATGGAGATCAGTGGGGACAACTGAACCAAGCATAGATGTTTGGTAGCCTAAGAAAATTAGCATGCCTGTCTCACATACCTGTCCCTACACATCTCCAGAGACCGCTCTCTTTGGTTGAGGGTGATCCAGTCTAACTAATATAGCACCTAGGGTTTGAAGGACAAAAGTTAAGAGCAGAAGCTGAAGAGATGTCTCATAGTTCAAAAGCCTTTACTGCTCTCTCCCGTGACTCCCAGCAACCATCTATGACCAGGGATCCAGAGCTCACCTTCTGACCACCTCTACAGGAACTGCATGCATGTGGGCAAATGCAAGATTTAGGCCAACAGCCTTTCTAAAGTGACTTGGAAGGTAATTATCTGTATGGTGTGGTTATGACTGGTGGGTTTATTTTTCCAAAAAAAAAAAAACAGAGGCAGATAGTTCTGTGTTTCCTGATTTCTTTCATGTTCCCATAATGAATGTGTTTGTTGCCTCAGAGTCTATACAGCACAATGGGTGAATTTCTCAATAATTTAGTACTTATGACTCTTGTATGAAAGTGTATCTCTAGGGTACTTTATTCTAGGGGTAGTTAACTACACAACAGCATAGATACAGTTTGGGACAATGATTTCTTCATGAAGTGTGTATACATGGTGCAAGCCTTGCTATCCACATTTAAGATGCCAATCTACTAAGTCACTCTGACTGGCCTGGAACTCACTATGTAGCCCATGCTGCCTGAAACTAGCAGAGATCCATCTGTGTCTGTGATTTCTGAGGTTGTAGGACTATGACACTACCCCTGACTAAAGAAGTGGGCTTACATGTGAAGAGTTGGAAACTGCTTTTTTATTCACAAAGAATACATTTTTCTCACAAGGCACTTTAAAAGGGCTGTCAACATAAACACTGAATAGCATTAACAAACTATGAAAATCAACAAGAATAACATCACAATCACAAAGCGAAAACCAAAACAGTCAAAACCAAAAGTATAAAACAAAAAGCAAATAACATTTAAGCTACCTAGCATTCATCGTGGCAGACTGAATAGCGCAGGCCTACTATAGGCTGTGGCTTGCCTTGGAGACATGGGAGCGAGGCAGTCACCCATTAGAACAACTTTTTCAAGATACCTATAGCCATTCTTCTTAGGGACTTTATGTGTCATGTTCTCCCCAGGGCTGAGGCCATTTCTGCTAAATGGAGACTTTTGAGAAATTTTTCTCTAAGATTTTCTGCTTCTCAAGCATATTTTGATGCTTTCTTTTCTTCACAAGAACTGAGTTCACAGACACATGGATCGTGTTGGGTATGGTCACCTGGAGGTCAGTTGGTGTTTCCCTCACTGGTGAGTTCACAAGTGCAAGGGGTGTTTTTTGTCTGGAGGCCTTGATCCTAATGTAAAGAATGTAATGGGTTCAAGGTGTGTGTGTCTTCCTTTGGCCTCTTCAGTTGTCTTAAGGAGTGTAATCAAGAATGAAAATAAATCAAGACCCAGAAGCAGCCATGCTGGGCCACTGGCTAGATAATCAGGGCCTATTCCAAATGGGAAACCAAACTTGAGGAAGAATATGCATCCCTAGGATTCAGTAGTTTCTGGGGGTGGAGCTCAGCAGGTGACTCTTGCTCCAGCGCTCCTTCTGCAGGTGGCTCTCATCCTGGACTGGGTCCGGCTCCAGATCAGTTTGAAGACTTTTGGGCCTGAGAGAGGAAAGCAGTTAAGACACAGGCCATATGGGGAGCTTCTGTGTTGGATGTCAAGGAGCTCCATCCCTCCACCTCAGCTGTGCTTGAAAGTCAACATTCATCTTTTGACTGTTGTCATTGGTGGTAGCTGCAAGTAATAAATTTCACAGAGTAGCTGGGACTAGAACTTTTCTTAGTCCTAAACACAACTCATAATTGAAAATAAGCACTGTATGGTTTCCACTCTACTAGAAAGATTAGGACCTTCTTCTATATATAGTTGTAAATATCAGCATAGTCAACACCATATGAGCAACACACATGATACACATGATGAGTTATGGCCTGAGTGTATCATTTCATAGATAGACGTAAAACAGACTTGCAGTCTGGGTCCCTACCTGAACAAGGTCACTGGCCTAGCTCAGTCCTCATGCCCAGGAGGCACCTTGAACATGAAAAACATGTACCTAAGAGCCTGTCGTGCTAGGGGAGCATTTCCTCAGAGGTGTGTTTGAGATCACCGGCTCTTCCAGGGCTCTGTAACCACACAGAATTTGTGATTTCCTCAGGACTAGAGCTGGAAATCTGCATCCTGGTTCTCTTTGGGAGTCTGTTACAGCACACCTCTGAAAAGGTTCTGATCTTTCCTGCAGCTGAGATATTTGCCAGTGTTCATTCCAGAAAGTCCTTAACCTTTTCTCTCCATAGAACACTTTACATGGGAAGTGGGCAAATGTTGCACACAGCATTGTTCAGAGATGATAATCTCTCATCTACTTGAGATTTTCCTGAATAAAATTGCAATTTCAACCAGGACGCATGGTGCAAACATGGAAATCCCATATCTGGAAAGGCTGAAGCTGGAAGCTCTCTGTGATTGAAGGAAAGCCTGCTGAGATCAAAGCTAGAGGGTTCTGAAGGAAGGAGGGATGACTCAATTGCACAGACTCACTGCATGTCAAATGTATTATCTACTAGAATGAAGATGTTGTTGACTGAGGCAGCAGAATTCTCTGAGGTCTTTATTCCTTGTTTCTTGCTGGGAGACACAGAGGTGAGCAGAGGCCCACAAATGACAGGTACAGGGGACCCACTTGTTCTACCTCCTCCTCCCAATCCGTTCTCCTACGTCATCTGGGAGACCTCAAAGTGATGCTGCGGCTGTTCTGCAATGTCCTTTTCGGGGCAAGCACCTCCTTCTGCTTCAGCAGGAACTGAAGTCTTTCCTCCAATCTCTTGAGCTCCTGTACATTAAAAGATTGTGTTCTTAGTGGAGGGGACTAAAGGCTGTCATACAAATCTAAGCACATGTAAAGGATCCAAATAGCTTGCTGGTCAGCCAGTCAGGCAAAACCGAAATGTCTTGGAAAGAAGCCATGACTCAAGCTAGAGCGTGAGCAGAGACACAGGAGTGCTTGTGCATGGGCCCTGAAATGAACACCCAGATACACAGGAGTGCTTGTGCATGGACCCTGAAATGAACACCCAGATAGAGACACAGGAGTGCTTGTGCATGGGCTCTGAAATGAACACCCAGATAGAAACACAGGAGTGCTTGTGCATGGGCACTGAAATGAACACCCAGATAGCCCGAGACTGGCGGCTGATGGGAGCATGGAAGATTAAGGTGATGGGTGAAAGCACTCAGGGGTGGATGGGCAGAGAGGCGGTCAAATGGGCAAATGGTGCCAGACCTCAGCCTGACTGACTTGCCTGCCCCTACCTGTTGTCTCTGGGATTTGAGGTCACTGGTGTCTTTGTCTTTGTCTTTGTCCTTACAGATCACTTTCCAGTCCTCCAAGCGTGGTTTCAGCAGGTCCCAATCCTCCAACAGCTTCTGTTTCTCCTGCCTCAGCATGTCCCCCTTCTTCTCCAGCTGAGTCTGTTGCATCAGGAGCTGGCTCTGCAGACCACTGGAGACACACTCTGCATACTAAGGCCCTGTCAGCCTCCTCCTGTCACCCCTGAATCCAGGAACAAACACCCCAAAAGGTCTTATGCTTCCTAGAAGACTTAGCCTGGAACCTGATACAGTCATGGCAGCTGAACTCAGAAAGCCAAAATGAAAGAACAGCTAATACCAGAAATATCAAACTGCTATGGAAAGCCACGACACCAAAAAGGATCCATGGCCATTGAATAGGAAGGGGAGTCCAACCACTGTCCTTCCCTGTCTGTGGTAATGGAGAAACATCAGCAGCAGTGGGCAAATACCCTCCGAGGGAAGACTGGCAACCTGAGGGTCCACAGCCACCATATTTGTAAAGCCTGGTCCTGAGCTGCAGATGCCCAGGGCTGCCTGACATTGCCCTCACACTGCAAATCCCTTTTCTACCTAGAGCCTCATGAGGCTCTAGGACAAGGTGGCTGGGTCTAAGTGTCTCTCTCATACTTAGCAAAACTGAGTCTAAGAGACACAAGTTCAAGATCTGCTTACCAAGAAGCAGAAAGACTAGAACCACAGTTGGGGACTCTCCATTCAGAGAAAAAGAAAGGCAGAGATGTCCATTGCACAACTTCTGGGGTCCGTGTCAAGATGGGCACTTACTGATAGAAGACTGTCTCCTTGGTCAGTTCACTGAACTGTGAGGCCATGGTGTTCTCCTTCTCCAATCTCTTCAGTTGCAACATGACCTCATCATGTTTTGACTTCAGCTTTTCATAGGATTCATTTGGCTTGGGGTAGGGCCTAAAAATGGGAGGAAAGATCCCCCATGCACACAGGCCTCAAGTATCATGGGAACTCTAGTTGTACCCTGGTTCACCATAGCCCTGTGGATGCCACATTCCGCCTCCTGTGACCTGGGACCACCCATTGCTTTCCAATGGGTATCCTGGCCCCAGGACAGCCAAGACTCAGGTTCAGATGGAGGGTTCCCTGACTCCATGTGCTCACTCAGTAGGCCTAGAGGTTCAGTCTAACCCTCTATGTTACCAGGAATCTATGACACAGGTCTTGGCACACCACATATTGTAGTGACGTTTCTGTCATGTCACAACAGCGATTCCAGATCCTGGGTGAGAACTGCTGAAAACTTAGAGCACATAATTCTGGGTTTTAGACCCAAGAGCAGGACAGTGATAAGACTCCCCCAAGGGATTCCTAGGTGTCATCAAGGTGAGCACATAGGACAAGAGCTGTGCTGCCTAAAGTGGGGCTCCTGGACCTCAGTACTGGCATCACCCAGAATGGGGGACAGGCAAACCCTCCGGCCTACCACAGATCCCTGGATCCCAGAACCTGTAGGGACAAACAAGTGCTCAATTGTGTGTAGTATGCACACATACACACCATACACACACACACACACACACACACACACACACACACGAGAGAGAGAGAGAGAGAGACAGAGACAGAGATTGAGATGAGACACAGGATGCATGCTAAACAAATGCATGGAGCAGTATTGTCTGAGAGTAAAATGCATAAAATCAGAGAGAAAATATGATGTGCCCTAAGATTTCCAATTACACAGTGAGATGGACCAAGGCTCCTCCAGCTGCTACCAGGGGCTTTCAGCATGCAATCTCCTGCCAGTCAAGTTCAAAGTCTCACTATAAACTAATAGCAGCTAGTATCTGCCACAATCCTCCAACTATCAAGTTCTTTCCAAATGCACATTAGCAACTGCACATTCCTGCCTCAGTCCATGATTTGTTTGATTGAGACAAGCTCTGGCTTTCATTTGGCGATAGGAGGATAGTTAGAGTCCACATCTCCTTCCCTCCAAACTTCATGTCTGCCTCTCCTCTGAGAATTTAGTATGGGAAGTTCATCACAGAGTCCCTCTAAATTCGCAGGCCCTGAGAACCTAACACTGTTTGTTTTCTTTACCTGAATTTACTTATTTTTATTTAACTGAAACAGCATTTTTCCATTTATTTTATATAACAACTTAATTCCCTCCACATAGCCCCCCCTTGCCCATCTAATCACTCTTTTTCCACTTCTGTCTCCACTCAGAAAGGGGCCTGTGGAAGGTAGCACAGGAAGATGAGGCAGGGCGGAGCTCTTTGCCTTAGCTCAAGGCTAGGCAATGCAATCCACTTGGGAACACATTCACAAAAGTCAGCTCAACTCCACGGACGGGTCCTACTCTCACCGTTAGTTCCCTACAAAGTGACCAAGCCACACAACTGTCACACACAAGCAGTGGGTCTAGGTCAGTCCCATGGAGGCTCTAACTGTTGCTCCAGAGTCCATGAGCTCCCAAAAGCTCAGGTCAGATGTCACTGGGCAACCCAAGACCCTAAAAGGAAGCAGGTGAGGGTGACACAGCCGACACTCCCGTGAAGTCTGAACCAATGGATACCTATTGTCCACGGTTCCGTCTGTGATGACGATGAGGCGTTCTTGTAGCTCATTTCTTTGGTTGGTCATCAGCTGCAGCTCTGTGGTCAGCCTCTCCAACTCCTTCTTCACGGGTGTCTTTGTCGTGAGCATTGGGTGGGATGATGGTTCCATAGCAGTATCTGTGGGGCAACAGAACACAAGTGAAATTGCATAGTGAGAGGCATAGAGGATGGACAGAGTTGAGGCCGAAACAGAAAGATGATGTCTGGATGGCATTGACAACAATAATATGTTGGTCCAGGTTGAGAAATGGACCCTCTATGGATCTCAGCTCTCCCATCACTCTAGACATATGGCTACATAAGCAACCTGGAGTTTCCTTTGCCTCCCTGCACAGGCTTCAGGAGGAGACACCAATCACCTCTTCAGGCTTATTCACAGCAGCACAGGATGCAGCCTGGTCTAGAGCTCTGAAGCCTGCCTGTGGTTTCAAAGCCAGAAGAAAAATGACAGAGTGCACAATTATTCAGTAGTTGTGAGGAACCCAGATGTCCTGCCTGGCCACTCCAGGCCCATGGCTGTGGATTGAAATGTCACCCAGGGTCACAGCATGGTCAGCAGACTTACTCAGTCACCCCACTGACAACCCAGATCATCGAGGCTGACAGGAAGCAGCCAATCTCTGCCCTGGTCCCATGCTACTGATGGTTGTGTGGCTATAGTAGATAACTGCCTACCATCATCAACTGCTGATTCATACCCTAAGGTGGCCATGGTCAGGGAGATGCGGTCAGAGGAGTTCTGCTGTACAGTCTGTGGACACAATGTCTTGGCCAGAAGCACTTTTCTCTTAATGTGACTAGTGTCAGATAGCCATTGAACCTAAAGGAAACTACTGAAGGTGAAGTTCAGTGATGTGTGCCCTAAGATGGGGACACACTAATCCCTACCTTCCTCCTGATGGCCTCCTTCTGCCATCACCTTAAAGCTTCAAACCACAGTAAGTGTAAAAGCGAAGTGGTGCTCCCAGCACAGCAGCCTTGGCCCGGTCAGCCTCTGTCTTAGGAGATGAACAAACTAATGCTCTGGAATCCTTGGCTTCATGAATTACAATAAGCAGAGAAATCCTTCTGCTTCTCAGAGGCACCAGCCCCGATGCTCCATCACTGAAAGGCCCAGTTCAAGCCCACCTCCACCAGCAATCTCCCCATACCCTGCCCAGGACTCACTCTGCCCTCTCAAGAGCCATTTATTTGTTTCTGATTTTCTCTCACATTGAATGGCAGCTTCCTTCTACCTCTCCCTGGTCTCTGGATGTCCTCCATTCTCTCTTCTGAGCAGACTTCTCAGTCTGGACAACATCGCTAATGGTCTACCCTGTAGGCACTGGATGAATGTCCTAAGGGCAGTTGGTGTTGCTACAACACTGGTGACATCACTTGGGATTCCAAGAGTTCTCCAGGATACAGTAGAATGTCCAGAGAAGGGACAGCTGATGTCATGGCTAACTGCATTTGCCACCCTGCTAATTAGCTTTGCTGAACAGACCAGAATATTCAGGTTCCCTTTTCTAGAAGTCTCCCTGGGAACACAGAGGAAGTCTTTCAATGCCTTTTGCTAACAAAGCCAGAGTTTTCTTAGCTTCACTGGAGGGCCCATAGTACTTCCTGTGTTGAGAACTGAGCTATTCTTTCAAAAGATTGCAGAGACATGTCTCATTCCTTCCTCAGAATCCCTGGATTCATCAGTATTAACAATTGACTATTACTGTGAAACCACATTAAGATGCATGCAAATGAGGAACCTTCACCTCCCTCAAGTATAGGTGTTTGAAAACACATTCAGGAGGAATCTGCAGGCTTGATTATGATGTTGAATTTGGGTTAAGGGTGCAGTCATGGAAGCCATGTGCTTAACTTTAGAATATTGCCCCAGGATTCCTAAGCACATAGAGAATGCATCCATCTGGGTACTGACAAATGTATGATGATCCATTGTCAGAGAAACCTGAAATAGTGGGTCCACCCAGAGAAAAAGCCCTCAGACTGAGTGTGGTGCTCCCCACTCTGCACCAAAGACATCAATGCAGGCTTAGTTATTGGCCTCTCTGAGTTACAGTGAGATTCTGCCTCTTGGGGAAGAAAGAACACATAGTGGGAAAATAAAAACAACAGCTGTACATACTTCAGTTGGCAGACTGAGTGCCTAGCATGTAGCAAGTCCTGGGGTCAATGACTAGTGCTGTCTTCATTGTCCTTGTGGGCCCTACTTGAAGTCTTAGTTCATGTGTAATGGAAACAGGATGATCTAAACTCAAGGTGACCCTGCAAAGCCAGTGTGAGGACAGCTTGAGAGACATGAGTCTGTCTCAACAAATATGATGAAAATATACCCTACCTCCAAGGCCACATCTACTAACCTGTCTTTCTCTGATAGTTTTCTTTGAGACAGGCTTTATGGAACCCATAATCTCTAATTTACAGTGCAGCTACAGCATCCTGAGTGCTGTATTCATAGGAGTGTAGTAATCCCCTGTAATTCGGCTCCTTCTGTCTTCCAGAATTTTAGACAGAGATGTAAGAGGAGGCTTTTCACTATGCCTACCTAGAAAACTAATTGATGCCTCAGTAGTAACATGGCTTCTAGAGGGCAAGAACCCTAAATGTGCACCGTCACTCTGCTCTCAACTCACGGTATTCCTGGGGTCTTCTTGTCACATTCTCTGCTCATACACATTGAAATGATACTAGGTGAGGACAGGTGGAGACAGACTGTACAGGCACAATGAGCGGTTCTTCTCCACATGAGCATTGTGCCTTTACAGGTGCATGTGCACACATGACTCCATTTCTACCTGCCGCCACATAGACAGCACACATAGACACTCTGCTTCATGAACAATTTGAATTTTTTGTAGGATCTTCTTATAATTTGTTATTCACACTCTTCTACATCCTTGCAGAAAAAAAGGTCTTTGTGCAGCTAGGGCTTTTTGATTGTCTGAGCTCAGGAAACTTTATTGATTGGAAATTTGTTTTCCTGGTGAACTATTCTCGAAGTTTCAATAAATGTCAGATTGAAAGTTAGTAATCTGCACAGCCAGAGTATGGTTCCTCAAGGACTGCATCTTCTTCCAATCTCTGCCACCCCACAGGCCCTGATCCTGAAAGAACTGTCTGTGATCAGGGTCCATTATTTCAGTACCTGCCTCTGAGAACTGGACAATTGCAACAGCCCCCTCTCTATGATCCTGTGTTGCTCCAAATGTGAGCTAAACCCTCAGGGTTGGCTGTGTTTTCTAGGATCTTAGATCTAGAACACATCTTAGGTGGTTGCAACTACATAGACCTGCATAGATGCCTGGAAGTATAGGAAAATAAGCCTGCCTATCTCATGTACTTTTCCCCATATGTCACTAGAAACTACTCAAGTTGATTAAACATGATACAGTCCAACTGGTACAAAACATGAGGATAGAAGGACAAAGCAAAATGAAACATAGCTACTTCTGCAAAACACTATGTCCCACATGTGTGGAAAGGCTGTACCTCATTAATGACATAATATCTATGACTTTTGTGATCTTCTCAGACAACCCATTAATCAGTGTTTTCATTTCCGTATAAGATTATAGAACATACATCAACTGTATGGCTCTCAAGACTTTGGATAGCGCAATAATTCTTAACCTCCAACAATGGACAAAGTGTGCCATAACTTAGCAACTGTTAAATGCACAACATCAAGGATGCAATGTGGGTATGGTTCTCGTACACATGCTTGTAAGGAATCTTCCACTCTGGGTAAAGTGACTCTCTGCAGAAGATCTAGTTAGGTTTCATTATGCAACCTTTTCCCATGACATATCTTGAGGACTTATCTCAGACACATAACTGTGGAAAGGACCTCAGCATACTTCTGGGGACTCTGTGGAGCACACATTTCCTCACTCAAAGTATGCATGGTTCCACTGTCAAGGCTTCTTTTTGAGCATCATCTATCACTCTGAACATCATTCTCCATCTTTTGGTTATAGCTTCTCAGTGAGGACTGGGTGAGCCATTTGTTTCTTTTTCTTTTCTTTCTTTTCTGTTTTCAGTTTTTTGAGGCAAGGTTGCTCTATGTAACAGTTCTGGTTATCCTGGAACTCACGTTGTAGAGTAGGCTAGCCTTAAATGCACAGAGATCTACCTACCTCTGTTCCCAGTCTGGCAATTATATTGTACACCACCACACCTCAGTCAACTCTTTCATTATACTGAGATTGCATGAGACATGAATGGTAACCCTGTATTTCAGACCTCTCTTTAGATAAAAATGTTTTCATTCAACAAAGACTATTATAAAGTACGAATTAAAGTCTCAGAAAGGGCTGGAGAGATGGCTCAGTAGGTAAGCTCACTGATTAGACATAGAGAGAATTCAGGTTTAATTTTTAGGCCACAGGTCCAAAAAGAAAAGATAAATCAACAGAACCCTCAAGGAACACTATGCTGAAAGCAACCAAGAGGAATGGGAAGGCAATGACATTTGTTTCTAATTCTTGATGGAAGGATGCTACAATTTGAGACACATGTCAGACCCTAAAGACAGATGTTCAGATAGCTGCAGAACAAATAAAAGAATGGACATGGGGCTGGTGACAGGGCTCACACAGAACAGTTCTCTAGGGTTTTTCTCCAAAGAAGAGGACAGATCATTAATTCTTCATGATGGCTAGTGACACGCTGCCCAGGACACAACAAACCACACTAAGAACATGATTTACAGAATGCAGTCAAAGGTACTTTGACAGAACACATTCTCAGCACAACTGTGCAAAGCCTACCTGCAGGAAGCTCTCTTGGCAACAGAGGGACATATTCTTCTTCATGATGGACTCAGTGGTCACTGAGAGCTCGTTCTTACTAAAAGCAGTTTCTCTTGATATGAAAACACTGCCTGAGTAAAAAAAAAAAAAAAAAAAAGACATGGTATTACATATGCCAGATAAGGAGATAGGGAGAAAACTATGGGTCACATGCTTAATTCTGGTGTATATCTTTTCTGTCCCCCTGTGGAGTTAAAGACCTTGCAGATGGCAAAAACAGAATTTTATGAACCAGTGAGCCAGACAAATGTGAAGATAGTGGTCAGAGAAACTTGTTTTAAACATTTCTCTGTGCATAATTAGTTTGTTATTACTTGATGCTCTAGCCCTCTGCTGATATTTGCCTTTAGTTTCAAGGTATGCTGATTTTGTCAGAAAACCAAGTAACTTTGAATGCTGTCTCCACTCATGTTGTGATGATCTGTGACTTTGGGTGTTGATATGTACAGTATAAATTTCCAACAGCACAATGTTAACCTAGAAGGACTGAATTCTGTGAAGGGCCAGTTGGTTTTATAAGGTTTCTCTCAATTTCATACTGCTGGATGGTGGAAGATTTTCCCAAGTAATGATAAAATCATATTTTAATTTTTAGACTAATTTCTAAAAACTAAGTGCTGTGGGAGCTCCTTTTGCCAATAGCCTTTAAGATACCAGCCCACTTGGGCATGGTCTCTTATACTATAAATGCAGCTGTAAAGCATGTGCTTGATCTCTTGCTTCTGGTCCTTGAATCTAGATGCTAGATTTGGTTCCTGTTCCCTGTTCATTCACAGGACTTTGATCTAGGACAGTGATCTGTGAGTCTCACCTAAATAAATAACCCTTTATTATATGTAATTCTGAACTAGTGTGGGATTATTTTGTATCTTCCGCCATCATCTGGCACCTGAACTTTGGGACCAGTCTACACATTTTGGGATCGGTCCACCAGCCACATAGCGCATTGGGCACTGACTCTCCCACATGCGGCTCTAGCTGGCCCTCAAATGAAGCAGGCTGCTGCTCTCCCCAGCTCCTGACCCACAGGCTGACTCTCTGTGCATTTCATTCCAGTCCACACACTGCTGCCTATGATCCCCTCAGTGTACACAGTCTGCAACTCACACTGATGGAAAGCTTTGGGTTTTCTGTTTATCCTGGGCCCCAACTCTCAGAATCATTTGATTGCCTTAATAATTGCTCTTAATTTTTTAAACAAAGAATATTTTTCAGTACCTAAGTAAGCAATACATGCTGTTCACTGCTGCTAGCATCTCATGGCCACATGTTTGTAACTGTGACACCTGCTGGCCAATAATAATTATTAAACCTACTCCAATTCCTTGTAATTGCCTTACTACAGATAAGATCTGAAAAACTACAAAAAATGACGGAAAACATCCAGGAGTTCAATAATTAATTTGCTTATACTATGGAATGTATTCTGCAAGACTTATGTGATTTTCCTTCTACAAACTTTTATTTGATTCCAGGAATTAGTTTTGTTTTCAATATTATCTTATTAAAAAGTGGTTCAATGCTATGGAGAGGGATAGCATCAATTTGAAAAATTATCTGAAATAATTTGTGCTGTTGAATTTAACTATCAGAATCTGTTAAAAGTTATGATAGATTAATGGACAAGATATCTCTCCAGGAGGTTAACATGCACACAATCAAAATTATGTCCAAGGATGAGATGTTATCTTTACTGGACAAATTTTATACCTTGGAATCCTCAGGGAGGGCATTAGAACAGAACACTGGACAGGAGATTCAGATGTTACAAAAGGCAGTAGTAAAAAGATTTGAAAAGTTTGAGGAATTTATTGAAATTGGTAAGCAGGAACAGAAGGTACAATGACAGAATTAGCCTCATCAGTACACTCAAGACAACAGGATAATTCACACAGAGTTTAAACTGCATATCTGGTAATTTTCTCAGAAAGACCATCTGGCACAAAGTACCCTAAGGTAGTCACAGAATATGCATTGGAACCAATACTTATGAGCAATCTAAAGAAATAAAACTCGCAATAGGTTTTTTTATGGACTACAATCACCATTTGTCAGAGAAATTGTGAAAAAGTGGGCTTCAAGCACCAAGACTACCCCACATGATTGGATTCAATTAATCTCAGTGGCCCTAGAATATGGACTTCAGCTGCTTTGGAAGTGCTATTGGAGAGAAGAGGATAAAATTTTAGAACAACAGGGGAAAGCAAAAGTATTTGAGACTTCCCAAGATCAAATTTTTGGCAAAGGTCATTACTCTGATCCTCAGGAACAGGCTAGCTAAGACAAATGGACCTTATCCCTATGTAGCACAGCAGCTTTAAATGCTTGGGACAAGATTCAGGAATCGGGAACGAGGATTGAATCATATACCAGGGTTAAACAGGGCCAGAGAGAACCCTTTAGTGACTTCTTACAAAGAATGACTAAGGCTGTAAAAGTAGGAGTGACAGACCCTGAAGCTAAACATGTATTTATTGAATCTTTGGCTTTTGAAAATGCCAACTTAGCATGTAAGAAGATCCTTGGGCCTTTAAAAGGTTAGATCAGCACCCATAGATAAATGGAGTTTGCAAACTATGAATGTTGAAACATTTGACTATAATACTGAAGCTTGGGTAGGAGAAGCAATTTCCAATGGTATGAGGAGACACAAAAATGCCACATGTTCTAATTGTGGAAGAATAGGAAATTTAATTGTGGAAGAATAGGAAATCTGAGAAGGGACTGTAGACAAGGAATTCCTAGGAATACTGTCTCCTCTAGGAATGGCAAGAGTAAGAGGACTCAGCCTTCTGGTATATGTAGGAGGTGTGACAAAGGTCAACATTTGACTAATGAATGTAGGTCAAAAAGAAACAGACAAGGCAACCTGATACCACAGGGACACTCCTTGAGGGGCTCCTCACAGTTCCTGATGTCAAACAATGTCCAGTTTTTCCAGTCACTGTGGAGAACATGTCTCACCAGGAAAATTGAACAATCCAGTGTCTACTGTAAAATGATACTCTTCTGGATGATTGAATAGACATGCAGGATGAATCAAAAACTCCAGTAGGAAATTAGAAAAATATCTTTTGGCAGACTTCAACAAATGATCAAAGACCAAAGCTAAGAGTATGTATAAATGACATTACAATTAAGGAATTACTAGACAGAGGTGCCGAGGTGAGTATCATTACTCCAGAATTTTGGCACCCATATTGGCCTCTTCAAGAGGCAGATATTCAATGCCTAGGAATAGGAACGCTATCTCAAGTGAAACAAGGCATAAGGTGGGTTGAATGCATAGGGACAGAAGGACATAAAGGAGGGCTTTGGCCATATGTAGCTAATATTGCAGTAAGTTTATAGAGTCATGACCTATTGCAGCAATGGAATGTACAGGTTAACATTCCTGCAGCCCCTAAAGCTTATGTTTCTGGGAAGAATGTTATAAAATATTATGAACAAAGGTCATCAGCCATTCAGGTTGTACAAGAACACAATGCAACTAACAAACCTTCAGAGGTATTAATAGCCTTGCCTTTAAAATAGTTAACTGAGAAACCCATATGGATTAGACAATGGCCTTAACAGAAGAAAAACTGCAAACTTTAGAACAGCTGGCACAGGAGCAACTAGTTGCTCACCATATTTTAGAATCAACCAGCCTATGGAATTCTCCTGTATTTGTTGTTAAAAAGAAATCTGGAAAATGGAGAATGGTGACAGATCTAAGATCTGTCAACAAGGTTATCCAACCTATGCCCCCTCTACAATCTGGAATTCCTCTGCCTTCTCTGTTACCCAAAGATGGACTCTTATATTTATTGATTTAAATGATTGTTTCTTCAATATACCTTTACAAGAAAAGGATAGAAAAAACTTGCCTTCATACTGCCTACTTATAATAATTTTGAGCCTACTAGAAGATATTAATGGACCATCATCCCACAGGGAATGCTCAATAGCCCTCCTTACCAATACTTTAATGTCAAGCATTGGAAATAATATGCAAGCAATTTCCTAAGTCTATAATTTGCCATTACATGGATGACATTTTGTTATCTGACTCAAATGCAGATAGTTTAGAAAGAATGTTTGAAGAAGTAAATAAAGTTTTTTCCAAATGGAGATTACAAATTGCTCCTGAAAAAATACAAAGAGGAGATTCTGTCAGGTATCTAGGTTACAAAATAGATTTACAGAAAATTAGAACACAGAAGACAAAAATTAGGAGATACCAATTGTGGACACTTAATGACTTTCAAAGATTGTTAGTAGACATTTCCAGTTTATAACCCACTTTTGGGATAACACCTGACCTAAACAAAACCTTAGAGTGTAACAAAGATTTAAATAGTTCCAGTGAATTAACAGCTGAAGCAGAAAAAGAATTAACAGTCATTGAGGAGAAATTACAGGAGGCACATGTATATAGAATGAATCCAAATCTTAATTGTATTCTAGTCATATTGCCTTCAGAATTTTCCCTACAGGAATTTTAATACAGATGAAAGATATTATATCAGAATGGATCTTTTTACCACATAAACCAAGTAAGAAATTAAAAACTTACATGGAAAAGTCTCCAAATTATTTATAAAAGGAAAATTGAGACTTTGTCAACTAGCAGGTAGAGACCCAGCAGAGATTATAGCTTCTTTTACTGCTGATGAAATTAAAAAAATGTGGGAAGACAATGAACCATGGCAAAGAGCTTGTGGTAATTTCTTGGGAGAAATTAATAGCAATTATCCCAAAACTGATAGACTTAACCTTATAAAGAGAACTACTTGGATTCTTTCCCAAATTGTATGTGATGCCCCAACAACTGGAGCCCATACATTTTATACTGATGCATATAAATCAGAGAAGGCAGGTTACAAATCAGAAGAATTAAGCAAGGTGGAACAAAGCTCTTATAATTCTGTCCAAAAGGCAGAATTATATGCTATTCTCATGGTACTAAAGGATTTTAAGAACCTCTCAATATAGTTACTGATTTACAATATGCAGAAACAGTTGTCTTGCATGTTGAGACCACTGAATTTATACCATTTATAAACAGAAAGGGATGGAAAATACCCCAGAAATAGATTGCTTAATGATTTATTAACTTTGAATTTATTGAAGGCTAATGAGAAAGGAAAAACAGCAGCAGAGAGACATTAGATAATAGAAAAAGCTTCTGAATTATATCCGCCAGTGTATTTCAAGGATGTGCTGACCTCACAATGGAAACCAGGAGATGTGCTCCATTGGGGAATGGGTTTTGCTCTTGTTCCACAGAAGAAAAACTATAGATACCATCAAAATTAATAAAGATTCCGTTTGAAAAAGAGAAACCTCTTAAGAAAGAGAAATGATACCTCATCCACAGAGGTGATAACCATACAGTTGGTAAGAAAAACTCATAAAGGCTGGGGGAGGGTTCTGTTCTTGTCTTTGCAGGACAATATTTATCTTCAAAGAGTTGAGAGACCATGGACATCTAGATGCCTAAGCATGAAAAGATAGCTATCAAGAAAAAATCAACAAGCAAAGAGAAATCTGACTTATGATGCTATATTATCTGCATGGTAAATTTTTATTATCTGGACATGTATACATCTCTACTTACTTAAAAATAAGAGCTGGCTTTGGAGTTGGACAATGGCTATTTTTTTCTAAAGCCAAGCATGTTGTTAAAAGAGAAATTAAGAGTTTCTGTCTCATGTCAGGAGCCATCTGATATGGGACAGAAAAAAAAAGATAGATTTTAAGGAAATATTTTACTTTTCTCCATGCCATTTGTTCTATATCATACCTTTCATTGAATATATGTCATGTGAATGAATAAGTTTTCAACAATGAATAGTAGATTTCCCTGCAGTAACCTTTGAAGCTTCCAGGAAGAAGATGGGGCTCCACAACAACTCCATCTGGTTGATACTGATAGTGCTACTATGAGACAGATTTTTGGGTAACAGCTGCAGAAATACTGCACCATCTTACAATGTTCTGGCCAGAACTCCAAATAAGAACTTCGAAAAAAAACCTATCGACTACTCAGAGACCATTTGCAGTTATACAAAACAGCAATCTTGAAACTTAACCATCATTTTATTTTACAGGATCCCATAATATAATATTCCTCCCATGACATCAGGAAGCAACTCTAGAAGACAATGTACCCTCTCCCAACAACATTTGCCCTCACAGTTAGGGACACCATTTAGGGGATGATTATTATTCATATAGGATTTGGGGTTGGGGTAGAAATTATGTAGGCCCAGAGAGAAAAAAAGAGGGAAAATCACTAGGGATAATAGATAGATTAGTGTAAACTTATTCACACTAATAATAATAGTGAGTAATAGAATGAATACTTTGAGCTATTATTTATGGACAATTTACATTGGTATAGATTTTTGTATATTTATACAAGTTCAAATATATGGGTTATGTTGAATATGTTCCTATTTCTGTTTACAATGTTTGTACACTTATGCAAAGTTATTTTGCCATATTGTATGCATGCATGTTTCTACCTCTGTTTAACATTGTACATTGATACAGTTTTAGAATATATTTATCATATTGCATTATATATTTCTACCTCTGATAAAGATATTTATACATTGTTTACATTTAGAGGTCATTGTTCTCCTTTACTGCACAATTGTTTAAAGATTGCTTACATGAATTCTTAACATGTAAATTATATAGGTATTAAGTATTATAGGTCAATACTCACTCATGTTTGTTATACTTTTAATCAGATTAATTAGGTTCTTTAGATACATAGAAATTGTATTCTACATACATAGGTAGTCTTCAACTACTTCAAAGATCTGTAGAACATGTCATTTAAATAACGTAGGATTCTGCTGATGTGAGACACGATTGCTCCTGGCAGCACCAATCTATTCGATCAACAGAGTGTTGAGCACCAAAGACACTCCACTTGGAGTTTGTTTTCTTCTTGACACAACTGGCCTTTGGGCAAGGAACTGCCCATGCCTTGACCACTGACAAAGTGCATGATGTCCAGACTGGACAAGCAGGATATAAGAAAAAAGACTTACAAATCTTGCCAGGACAGGGTAAGACAGTTTTGAAAAATTTCCTGCCTCTGAAAATTGTTTGTCAGTTACTCTAGGCCTTAGCCAAAGTTGGTTGCTTCAACATTGCAAATGAGTCTTTGGGTGATTGCTCAGTTCCTATTCCCTGTTCATACAGAGGATTGTGATCTAGGACAGTGATCTGTAAGTCTCCACTAAATAAATGACCCATTATTATACATAATTCTGAACTAGTGTGAGATTATTTTGTACCTTCTGCCATCCACTAAGGAAGTAGAAAACTGTCCAAAATGATTCCAAGTAACTTGAAGCTTTCTTACTTTGTATTTTTAATATCTCCAGTGTAGTTGCCACTTCCAAACTAACAACTGACAAAAGCTTCACTGGAAAGTCTCTGACACAGGATGTTAGTGGGGCTTCTGTCCCTGTGGCAAGTTTGAGGACAATCTGCAGGTGTCTGAGGAATAGTGTGTACTTGCAGTAAAGTCTCCCATTTGGGAGTTTGTTATGTGCAGAGAGAAATGTTTGGCTTTCTTATCCAGGAAAACTATCAGTCTTTGGTCCTGTCTTCTTTCCAAATTTGAACAAATGTCAACATTGAACTTAGGATGCTCTCCATATTCCTTATACCAGGCAAAGTAGGACATGGTACTTTCTCCATATGCGCAGTTGATAACAGTGCTGTCTCCATCCTGGAATTTCAGGATGGAAGGGTGCTACTCCACCTTCTCACCTTTGCTTTCCCATGTGCAGAAAGTTGAATAGAAAGGAAAATGGTTGTCATGTCACCACTTTTCAGGATTCTATTTTTCTACAGCCACTATATAGAAAACTTGAATAAAATGGAGTTCCTCCTGGATGTCTCAGAAATGCCCAATGAGTGTTCTGTGGCCCTAAAATCACCATCCAGCTGCAGCCACAGAAACAGGAATAAAGTAAAAACATATGTCTTCATTGTCTTCCCAATTAAATTAAAATTCAGTGTTGATCAAGAAGAAGAGCAGGTCAGCTACAAATATAGGGGTGTTGTTCTTTCTCAATAACAATTCTACCTCTTGAGTCTTCTACTCAAGCCACTGAAAAAAGACTGTGCTTCTGGCCTTATCCTGCAAAATCAGAATACAAGGAAGTGAATTTTCTGTAGACTCACCAGCAACTGAGATCTACTACCACCTTGTGGTTGCCTCTTTAACCAGTGAAGCCTCTGCTTTTGTGTTTTGTGACCTGTGAGGAACTCAAATACATAAAACAGCTACATGTCATATCAAGTGCTGAGAAATCGTTCATGGTATTTGTATATACTAGTGAGCATGTTTTTTCAGTTTCAGTCTACTATAGTTTATGTATAATACTTCATATATAAATGCATATACATATTGTTTTCATATATAAATGTGTAAGTGATATTGCAAATGTGAGTGTGACATTTCTTGTGTCTAGAACTGTATTTACTGATGCATGTCCTTATCACAGAATGTTCATGTCATTTATCCTCCTTTTCTTGGAGACAGATACTTAGGCCAATATTTTTTCTTGAGAGCTATAGTACCCAAGAAGAGGCTTTTTCTGGTCTCTCATGGGTTTGCAGTTGCAAAATGACAATGTTCTTTCCATTAGAGTTAAACCTTGACTATACAGACAGAAGGTTTTATGCACACATCTTACCTTCCAGCGAAGTTGGCCTGGCATCACAAATATACATAGGAGCCACTCTTAGGGAAGTTCTTAGAAGTTATTTCATCTTGATGATGGCACCATCTATTTCACTCACTCCCATAGCACCTAGGCTGAATTGCTGATTGAAATGCAGTTGTAGATTCCTTGGATAATCTGCAACAAACCCAACATTTGTCCTTCCTGCAAAACTCCCTGGCTACCACCACCACATTTCTAGCACATTTCCTTTCCTTTGTCTCAACTGTGAACACCTACAAACACTGTCTTCTTGGTAACTCAGTGAACACATAGACTTAGAAGGCAGGTAGGTCATCTTCACTGTCTTTCTTGTCCTCCATTACAGTTTCTCTGGCACCATTTCCTGAAACAGACAACTTGCGAAGCCTGTCTTCTCACTCTTTCTCCATTCACAGAGCATTGCTGCATTTCCTTTCCCAACTCATCAATATTTCTTTGTGGCAAATGCCAATAGAGACACTCATCCTAAGAACGTCATTGCCATACATTCCTGGCAAGCAGGTAGAATATCTTTACTGTCCTTCCTGTCCTAAATTTCAATTTCCCCAGTTTCACCCACTACCCTGTTGCAGATAATTAGCAGAGGCCTGTCCTTCCTCTCTGCCTCCCTTCCTCCAGGGAGTCCACCAAACATGGCAAAGGACCCAGCTTCCCTTCTTCCTATGGACTCTCTCAGCACCCAATCTAGTCCATGCCCTTTCCTTCTTATCACCATTCAATATATAAAATCACTTTCTACCCCAGTGACCACATTGTCAGGGACTCAAGAAAGTTACACTGTCCTTCTTGTCCTCTATGACAGTCTCTGCCTTCTCATGCTCAGCCTGGTAACAACCTGCATACAGGTCCCTTCTTCAACTTCAGTCATGTGACACTGCAACTCTTGGTTCAGACTCAGGATCCCTAGCCCTTCCATCCCCATCTCAGGAATTACAGACAAGGTAAAAGAAAAGGATACCCCCCCAAAAAAACAGTTGAATCTAAAAACATAGGAAAGAAATCAGAGAAACAACATCTATCACAATAGCCTCAAAAATAATAAAATATATTGGATAAAGGCTAACCATGCAATTGAAAAACTTGTATATTAACACTTTTAAAACATAGAAGAAAGAAACAGAAGATATCAGATGATGTAATGACCTCTGATGCTCATGGATTAGTAGGATTAATTTAAGTAAAGTAATGGACAGATTCAATTCAATCTCTGTCAAAAATTCCAACATAATTCATCACAGAATTAGAAAAGAAAGCAATTTTCTTCTTCATATGGAAGCACAAAAACTCAGAAAAGCTAAAATAACTATGAATAATAAAAGAACTGCTTTAAGTATTACTACACAAGATTTCATGTTGTACTACAAAGCTGTAGTGAGAAAGATTGTAGTATTAGCATAAAAAAGGACATGCTGATCAATGGAAAAGTATTGAAGACACAAGCTGGGCAGTGGTGGTGCATGCCTTTAATCCCAGCACTCAGAAGGCAAAGACAGGCAGATATCTGTGAGTTCAAGGCCAGCCTGGTCTACAGGCTCCAAAGATACAGAGAAACCCTTTCTCAAAAAACCAAAAACGAAAAAGAATTGAAGACACAAGCATAAATCCACACACTTAGGAACACCTCATTTGATAAAGAAGCCAAAATATCAAACCAGAAAATAAGACAACATCTTCAACAAATAGTGTTGATAAAAAGAATGGCTCCTTGTAAGAGAATACAATTAGAATAATTTTTATCACAGTATACAAAACTCTTGACCAAATGAATCAAGGATCTCAACATACACTATGTATTATAGAAGAAAAATGTGAAATAGTCTCAAATTCATTTGTACAGGAAAATATGTTTTGAACAGGATACCAGTAGCACAATCACTAGAAACAATAATCAATAGGTGGGACATTATGAAACCTAAAGTCTTATGTATTAGCAAAGGACACCATCATTTGAACAAAATGGCAGCTAAAGAAGTGGAAAACATCATTACCAATCATACATCTGATATAGAGCTATATCTAAAATATATAACATCTTAAAAGTGTAAACACCAAGAAAAACAATAACCCAATTAAAAACAGGTAGAGACCTCAACAGAGAGTTCTTGAAACATGAAACACTAGTGGCTGAGAAACACTTAAGGAAATGCTCAACATCCTTAGTCATCAGGAAAATGCAAATTAAAAGTGTTATTAGATTTTAATCTTATACATGTGAATGGCCATAATCAATAAAACAAATGATATCTTGGGCTGAGAAGAATAGGTGCCATTTTCGCACCAGTGAAGTATATAGGTGGGTCACCATTGTACATCAAAGTGTTGATAGTTGGGTTTATGTTTACTTCTCTCCACTGGTAGCGTTCTGAAACCTTCCTGTGTCATGAACACTAGTCCATAGGGATGAAAGCCCTAGTTAGCCAGCTTTACTTCTCTGTGTTCAATGAAACATATAGGTGTTGTCTTCAACAATAGTACCTTTCCATCAGTGTGTGGAGACCAACAAAGAGCCTTGGCAACAGCCTGATTTATTTCCATGGGTTCCCTCTTGCCAACAAATCAGTTAGATGACATCCATTCTTGGCACTTTCATTTACTGTTAAGACATATCTAGTTGATACTTTGTCTCCCTCTTATTTGGTGATTTCACTCTTTCATTTATATATATATATATATATATATATATATATATATATATATATATATATACACAGTCACAAGCACACAACACATATATATGTATATATATATATTGTGTGTATACATATACATATATATATATGCTTTTACTTTAGGGGGTTTCCATATGTCCTTTCAGATGGAAATGAATTTTAGCTGTCTCTCCCCATATCCCTCCCTTATCCTCTCTTCCCTCAACTTTTCTGTTTAACCCTCCTGTTACACCATCCACCTTGTCTCTTTTATTATGTATTCTATTTTTGCTAGGGAAAAACCAAAATCATTGTTTTTTTAAAGATATGTAGCAATATGATGACTTCTAATGACTTTCCACTGTGCCTGTAGATCATGTCTTGTCAGCCATCATCAGGAAAGCTTCTGCTTGCAGTAGATGGGAGCAAACACAGAGACCCACAGCTCCTCAACTGGAGCATACGCAGAGAATGTGTTCTAAAAGAAATGTCTCCATCAAACTTCTCCCTTCAGTGCCCAGGGAATTTTTCAGAAGAGGAACTAGAAAGTTTGTAAGAGCCAGTGAGGATGGAAGGCACTAATAAAATAATGCCCTCCATAGAGCATAAGACATATGCACTCATAGAGATGGTGGAAACAAATCACATGGTTTGCACAGGTGCTAAATACATGGAGTCCAGGTGCTGAGAGGGACAGTGGACATCATCCCCTATCCTTGACCAAGAAGCAATCTCCAATTGACAACCTCTCAGAAAGGAAAAATGAGTTTTTGCCAACAGAATTTCACTGGGAATACAAACCACACTTAAGAGCAGGTTTTATGCCCAGGAGTACACAGCCAAGTCAAATGAACTCAATTGTATTTTTAGAGATTTTTGACTCATAATGCTTTATCTGCACATTATTTAACATATTGGGTGTTAGCTTACATTTCATGGTTTCCAATATTTTGTTTTTGGGATGTTTTGTGTGCATATGTCTTTGAAAGTACATGTGCTTCTCATACTTTTTTTCTGTTTTTTCTAGTCTGGTTTGTTTGTTTGTTTACTTCTTTGCTTTCTAAAAAGAGAGAGAAAGAAGATGTGGAGTTAGATATATGGGAATGTACGGGAGAGTTGGAAGGAGATATGAGAAAGAAAACAGTGATCAGAACATATTACATGAAAAATATCTATTTTCAACTAAAAAAAGAATAACAATGGACCAATCAAGACTTTCTTGCTCAAAGTGACCCAGTTTGGGAGCTCTTGCTTTTTGTTGTAGACAGATTAGGCCATGTTCTTTTCTGATCCAACATGCAGAGCTGAAAAAGGTTGATCTTTCCATGAGGCAATTGTTCCTGCAGGAATAAGATGGAGACACAATGCTAAGGGAGAAATGTGGAAACAGGGTTCCTTCTGTTCACATTTATTTATCATCTAGTCATTTTTAAACTCGCTTATTTTTACTTTATGGAGATTAGTGTTTTGCCTGCATGTATTTATATAGGGGGATGTCAGATCCCCTGGAAATGGAGTTACACACACTTACGAGCTGCCATGTGGGAACTGAACCCATGCCCTCTATAAAAGCAGCCAGTGCTCTTAGCCACTTTGCCTTCTCCTGAACTATTCATCTAATCATTTTATAATGACATTTTGTACATAGTTTCTGTCTTGTAATGGATTGGTTAAAGGAATTCTTTGCATTCTTCTGCTTTGAAATTCTTTTATGTTACTGAACACACAAAATACCTATATATTTTGTCAGGGATAGAGTGATAAGGAACTGGGGAGAAAGTGTCTCACAGTACAGAAACCTGAGACCATCCACATTCTCAGGCATCTAACATGCCTGCCTTTTCCCTGACAGGGGCCTGAAAAAAATATATAAAATCCTCTCTGGGTTTCTATAACTCCCAGAACATAAATAAATTGATAGTGGATCATGGGGAGATTAAATTTATAGTCAAATAAAGTAAAATTAAACTTTGTTAAATATAGTGCTCATATGTGGTGTGATAAGGTGGTGGACTGGATAGCCAAGGGAAAGATAAGCATGATGCTCCTTTATGAGGCTCTGTTTTATCATTAAATCTAACATACTTTTCTTGTTAAAAAAAAAGAGCAAAAAACAAAAAAAAACTCACATATTCCTGCAACTGGGTAACCTAAAAATGACTGTTCATTAATATATGAAGCAAAATCACATTGACAGCTTTCTTGAAGACTTTCAGGAGTTAAGTTCTCTCTACTTCAAATTTTCAACAGTGATAATGAGGAGTTTTGGGACCTGATGTAAAACAGAAAATTGTTTTTTCTCTCCAGATGCAAAAATAGTGGCCTAGATTATTATAAAATATAACAGAATTTATCCTGTGGTAATATTTGTTTACAAGTTGAAAAATCAGTGTTGTAATTAATATAAAAATAACAGACAGGGCATGGTGTCACCTAGGAGCCACTGTGCTTTGGCTTGTTCAGGTAGAGGTGGTGGGAGACTAAGTGTGTGAGGGTGGCTCTAGGAAGAGAGAAGGTTGGTAGGGCTGAACCTGGAGTGGTGGTGGCTACAGATGAGGGGATGTAGCTGGATGCAAGGCATGGTTCAGGAGGGAAAGACAGTGAAAGAATTCAAAATGCCACCCAATGTAAAAGGAAAGAAACTGTCAATGGCAATCCAGATTATGTGACACTTCAAGAAGTCTTGGCAGAGAGTTTATTGATCCCCTCAGTGATGGTAGAAGTTAATGCCCTCAAAGATGAAGATGGAGCAAACGTGACACATCTATTCAGAACTACTCAGTCACTGATGAGGGTGACAGCATTAGAAGCAGGGCTATATGGAAGAACTTGAGCAGGCTGGAGAAAGACGAGTCAAACATGAAAATCACCTAAACAAAAGTGATGACCCTGGAAAGGGAAGTGGAAACAGCTTGGGAGACTGCAAGTGGGCATGATACTCACTATGTATGTGATAAAGTTTACCAACTTGAAAAAAAGAGAAATTTAATGTGAAAAATAATTGTATAAAGAAGAAATTTAATGAACAATTGGCTCTTCAAAATGAAGAGGAAAAAATGGAAACAAGAAATTAAGAAGAAAGAATTAGCAACTTTATCAGCACATTATTGATGACCAGATACTAAGAGATGCACAAATTGAATCATTTTGATCAGGAAGAGGAGAAGACAGTGACAACTGATCACAGTTCTCAAAAATAAACAAACAAATAAACAAATAAATAAATCTGTGAACTTCTTCAGTATCTAGATGAAATTTAGGCCTTGAAGGAAGCTAATGAGAAAATTGAAGTTCGGCATTCCTGCATTGCTGGTGGCAGTGCAAGCTGGTAGAGCCCCTTCAGATATCAGTGTGGCGATTTCCCAAAAAATTAGAAAACGACCTTCCTCAAGACCCAGTAATACCACTTTTGGGTATATATCCAAAGGATGCTCAATTATGCCACAAGGACATGTGCTGAACTTTGTTCATAGCAGGATTGTTTGTCATAGCCAGAACCTGGAAACAACCTAAATGCCCCTCAACCGAAAAATGGACAAGGAAAATGTGGTACATTTACACAATGGAGTACTACGCAGCAGAGAAAAATAACGACATCTTGAAGTTTCCTGGCAAATGGATGTAGCTAGAAAACATCATACTGAGTGAGGTAACCCAGACCCAGAAAGACAATTATCATATGTAATCACTAATTAGTGGTTTTTAAACATAAAGCAAAGAAAACCAGCCTACAATTCACAATCCCAGAGAACCTAGACAACAATGAGGACCCTTAGAGGTCCTCATTGGATCAAATCTACATGGGAAGTAGAAAAAGACAAGAACTCCTAAGTAAATTGGGAGCATGGGGACCTTGGGAGAGGGTTAAAGGGAGGAGAGAGGCAGGGAAGGCAGCAGAGAAAAATGTAGAGCTCAATAAAATCAATAAAAAAGTAAATTAAAGAGAGCAAACTCTACCATAACAAGTACAAGGGAGTAACTGCTGAGCAAGTGAGCCAGAGCCAGAGACTGCTGAGTGTCTGGACATGAATCTGGGACCTTCAAGGGAGTAGACCTAAGTCAGGACCCTGTGGCTCTGAGTATGAGTCTAGGATCTCCGAGGAACAAGGCCTGAGCCAATCTGGGTATGAATCTGGGACCTCCAAGGGAGTGCAGGAACCAGAGATCTCTGCAGGACCACACGTGAGTCTGGGACCTCAGAGGGAGTAGGCCTGAGCCAGGACCTCTGTGGGTCTGGGTGTTTGTCTGGGACATCAAAGGGAATAGGCAGGAACCTGAAACTCTGCATGTCTGAGCGTGAGTCTGGGACCTCTGAGGGAATAAGCATGGGCCAGGTCCTCTGTGGTTCTGGGCGCACCTGAGCCTGGTAACTCAGAAGCAGTAGACCAGAGCCAAAGTCATTTGCAAAGTCCTACAAGCCACAGACCTCTGAAGGAGGGGATCAGGACCAGGATTTACAGAAACAGGTCAAAGCCAGTTACCTAGACTAAAGTAGGCCTGGGACAGCAAACTCCAAGGGAGGGGAGCAAAGCCGAGGAGCACTGAGCTATCTCCATGAACATGGAGTAACCAATGGGGTAACTAGAACTTTGGCACTGACTATACCACGAAGAACAACCATCTGAGCTTTGGATTCACTGACACCTAGAAGATTAATCAACAGAATCTCAGAGAGCCCCAACCACACCTATTAGAGGAAAAGATGAGTAGAAAAGGTAAGAAAACACACAACACCACAAAGAGCAACACAACGTCAGTAAAACATAACGACCCTACAACAGCAAGACTTGACCAACCAAATATGGGTGAAGCAGAAGAAAATGACCTAAAAATAACTTCAAGATAATGTTTGAAACTCTTTTTTTTCCACATTTAATTTTTTATTATTGCATTATAAATAGTACCATTCAAAATTTCCGCCTCCTCTGCTCCTCCCATTTCCCTCCCACTTCCCCACTCCCCCTCCCCTTTTCCCCTCCAGTCCTAAGACTGTGGGAAGACTCCCCCGCCCTGTGGGAAGCCCAAGGACCTCTCGCCTCCATCCAGGCCTAGGAAGGTGTGAATCCAAACTGCCTAGGATCCCAAAAAGCCAGTACATGCAGTAGAATCAAAAACTAGAGCCATTATCATTGGCTTCTCAGTCAGTCCCCATTGTCAGTCATATTCAGAGAGTCTGTTTCGATCACATGCTCGTTCAGTCCCAGCCCAGCTGGCCTTGGTGAGCTCCCACTAGATCAGGCACACCATCTCAATGGGTGGACGAATCCCTTGTGGTTCTGACTTCTGTGTTCATCTTCTCCCTCCTTCTGCTCTTCAACTGGGCCTTGGGAGCTCAGTCCAGTGTTCCAACGTGGGTCTCTGTCTCTATCTCCATCCGTTGCTGGATGAAGATTCTTCTGCTCTTCGACTGGACCTTGGGAGCTCAATCCATTGCTCTGGTGTGAATGTGGGTCTCTGTCTCTATCTCCATCCATCGGACGAAATTTCTATGGATGTGATCAAGATATTCAACAGTGTGACTATGGGACAATGATAGTTCCGGCACCCTCTCCTCTGCTGCCCAAGGACCGAGCTGGGGACATCCCTGTGGACACCTGGGATCTCCTCTAGAGCCAAGTATCTTGCCAGTCCTAAAATGACTCCAATAATGTAGATATCTTATTCCCTTCTCCAACATCCACTTTCCTCCATCTCCACCCTCCCACTCCCCCAATTTCTCCCCAATCCTTCCCTTTTCCCTTCTCCTTCCCCCTCTCCCCTTCCCCCGCCCCCCAACCCCCACTTCTATCCCCACCCCCGTATTCCCACCTTTTGCCTGGAAAACTTGTTTGCTTCCAATTTCCAAGAAGATCTATATATGATTTTCTTTGGGTTTGCCTTGCTATTTGGCTTCTCTGGGCTTGTGAGCTATAAGCTTAGTGTCCTTTGTTTTATGGCTAGGGTCCACTAATGAGTGAATACATACCATAATCGTCTTTTTAGGTTTGGGTTACCTCACTCAGGATAGCGTTTTCTATTTCCATCCATTTGCATGCAAAATTCAAGATGTCATTGTTTTTTACTGCTGCGTAGTACTCTAATGTGTATATATTCCACACTTTCTTGATCCATTCTTCCATTGAGGGGCACCTCGGTTGTTTCCAGGTTCTGGCTATTACAAATAATGCTGCTATGAACATA
>PVIU01011879.1:0-62596 GCA_004026605.1 Ondatra zibethicus
GGGAGGGTGGAGATGGAGGAAAGGTGGATATTGGAGAAGGGAATAAGATATCTACATCATTGGAGTCATTTTAGGACTGGCAAGATACTTGGCTCTAGAGGAGATCCCAGGTGTCCACAGGGATGTCCCCAGCTAGGTCCTTGGGCAGCAGAGGAGAGGGTGCCAGAACTATCATTGTCCCATAGTCACACTGATGAATTTCTTGATCACATCCATAGAAATTTCGTCCGATGGATGGAGATAGAGACAGAGACCCACATGCACACCAGTGAGTTAACTCCTAAATTGGGGATGCTTAGGAAAGGAGCACACTGAGGACAAGAAGATGTAATGGCTTGTGCTACTTCTCATGTGCATCGAATATGATGCTGAAGAGAGCGTGCATTAAGGTGAAATTTATCATGTATGTCTTGGGCACAGTCAGAAGTAAAGCAAACATGTGTATGTTATCAGCTAAATCATTACCTGCTGACAATGGCCCAGGCAGCTGGGTATGACTGCAGATATTTCCAACAAACAAAGTCTCGGTCCGCTGCCAAATCAAATGCTGAACGTAGCTGAGCAAATGATGGATCTTAGAGGTAGGTGATATATATGCAGATGTCTCCAATGTTTTAAAGATGTGGGCCATATACACACTATCAGTATACAAATTTACAGGTTCCCCAGGGAAGAGCTGGAGTGCAAGGAGGCAGGTTGTTACCTCTGCAGCTTGGGCTAATACATCCCCCACAGGATGCTTCCATTCTTTACCTCCAGAAACCACTACTGCATTACATTTAGGGGAAGCATCTGTAAAGACAGCACGCACTGAGGGTATGGGAGATCTTCTAATCACTCGGGGGAATATAATGGGATAATTTTTGACTAGGACTATTAATGGATGCTGAGGATAATGAGAATCAAAACTTCCAGAAATGGAGGTGAGAAAAGGGGTCCACTCATCATGGTGCTGCTGTAAATTTGCTGGCTGGTCTTTAGTATAAGGTGTTATAATCTTGTCAGGGTACTTCCCAAATGTCTGGGCGGCAACCTTCTTAGCTTTCCAAAGCAATTGTAATATAGCTTCATAGTATGGGGTGACTACTCTCGCTGGAGAGGCAGGCATGTGTACCCATAAAATAGGTCCATCCTGCCAAAAGACTCCCGTAGGGGCAAAATTGGAAGCAAGAACTACAACATTTAATGATTGATCATAATTAATCTGCTGGAGATGGACCCTTTCAATGTTATTCAGAAGAAGCTTTCAGGCCTGTCTGGCCACAGGCATCAATATTCAGGGAGAGGTTGGGTCAGGATCTCCCAAGAGCATATCATACAATGGTCTTAAGTCACCTGTTTTGATTGCTAGGGAGGGGTGTATCCACTATACGTCTCCCAGTAACTGCTGCCAATCATGTAAGGTTTTAAGATGAGAGGTGTCAATAGTTATTTTTTTTTAGTTTAATTCCATCCATGCCCAATTAGTACCCAAGGTAGAAATATGGGGCTTGCATTTGGACCTTCTCAGGAGTTATGATCAGCCCTGCCTTCTCTAAATCCTGTTGCATTTGAGTATAAGCCTTGAGCAGTTGATCTTGATCAGGCTATTAATAAATCATCCATATAATAAACAATATATAACTGTGGGAACTGACAACAAACAGGCTCCAAGGAAGCAGCAACATAAGCTTGTCATATGGTAGAACGATTTGCCATGTCCTGTGGGAGTGCGATCCAATGGGAACACAAAGCTGGTTCCTTAAAATTAACTGAAGGGAGCCTAAAAGCAAAATGAGGGCAATCCTGTTTTGCTAGAGGAATAGTAAAAAAGCAATCTTTAAATCCACTATAATGATATACCAGCCCCGGGGTGTGGCTGAAAGGAAGGGCAATCCCTGCTGAAGAGGACCCATGGCTGCATCACCTCATTGACAGCCTGAAGGTCCTGTAATAGTCTCCATTTTCCAGATTTCTTTCTTACAACAAAGATGGGTGTAGTCCAAGGAGAAGTGGAGGGGACAATGTGCCCAGCCTGCAGCTGATCTTGGACCAAGGCACAAGCAGCCTGCAATTTCTCTTGAGTCAAGGGCCACTGCTCTACCCAAACTGGATCGTCAGATTTCCAAGTTATAGGAATTGGGGCAAGCTTGAGAACAGTGACCCTATTTAAAAATGGCCTAGACCACTTAGGTCTCCCAGTAGTCTGGTAATTTATCTAGTGTTACTGGCTGTGACTGGCCCTGCAGATTTTTTCCCAGCCCCTGCCCTGGTCTCCATCCCAGTTGCTGCATAATTTGGGCCGCTGCTGGTGGTGGTGTGGACTGAGTGTAAGACAGCTCCCATCTCACTCAGGACATCTCTTCCTCAGAGATTAACAGGGAGTCCTGGGAGGACATATGGCAGAAAGTAACCCTCATGGCTTTAATTATCCTGCCATTTTAATGCCTTTGCACTCTTCTTGGGACTTGCTTGACCTATTCCTTGTAGGGGATGGCAGTACTACTTTCTAATGGCCACTTGTAGCATGAGGGCCAGGTTTGGGGTTTATGTCCCACCTGGTCCCCCAGCCATTTAGTCCCAGAGAAAATCACGCAGAGAGTCTACATTACGTTATAAACTTATTGGCCCATTAGCCCAGGCTTCTTATTAGCTCTTGTAACGTACATAGCCCATTATTCTTATCAATGTTAGCCACATGGCTCAGTACCTCTCTCAGCAGGGCAGGTCACATCCTGCTTCTTCAGTGATCCAGACAGGAGTGCCAAGAGAGCTTCCTGCTTCCCAGAATTCTCCTATTCTCCTTGCTCTGCCTCGACTTCCTGTCTGGTTGTCCCACCCATACATCCTGGCTAATGGCCAATCAGCATTTATTTAAATCATGATAGACAGGATACAGACAATTCTCCCACACCACTTCCCCCTCTTTTTTTTTAAACAAAGGAAAAATATCCATAGGCCATTTTTTGGGAATGTGGGTGTAATATTCCAGGCTACTTCTGGCTGGTTGGGGGCACTGATAATCTTATGTGGACCCAAAGAAAATTTAAGAGTTATGATCAAGTCCTGACTGGAGTATCCTGTGAAGCTTGATCATCTCAGTCAGCATTCTTGAATCTGTTCTGGATGTAGAACTCAGACATCCGGGCCATCTGTTCCTACCGGAGATTTCTCAGGTGGTCTTCCTTGATCAAATCTGAGTTTTCTTAACTCAGAATGAATCCACAGCCTCTTGTTTCCTTTGTAAACAAAAGTAAAATCTCTTCTCCAAAGTAACATACCTTTTGACTTCAATTTTGAAGTCAAGATATTTTCAAAATACCTATCTTGGATTAGTTCAGCAGCATTCATAAGCAAATATCTTTTAGTAGCTGTTGGTCCTTCCTCAGCATACAAACAATTCAAAGAGAGTATAATAATATACAGTATCAAGATTCTCTGTGTATTTTCCAACTTTATGCGGCTTTATTTTAACCTCTATTTCTTTTATTTTTACTTTTAACTTGTGGCTTTTTGAGACAAGTTCTCTGTGTATCTTTGTCCTGGAACTCCCTCTGTACACCAGGCTATCCTTGAACTCACAGAGATCCGCCTGTCTCTGCCTCCCCAGTGCTGGGATAAAGGTGTGTACTACCACACCTTGAACTCACAGAGGTCAATCTACCTCTGCCACCACACCTTGAAGTCACAGAGGTCAATCTACCTCTGCCTCCAAGTGTTGGGATTAAAGGTGTCTACCACCACACCCAACTACTCTCTTTCTTTCTTTTTTTTTTAAGAACTTTAACCTTTAGCCTGCATATATTTTTAACACACAGTAAACCATTTAGAGGTTTTCTTCATCTTTGAATCTCTCTTTTCCTGACTACATGAATCTTTAATTTACCACGCAATATGGGTAGGATAAAAGCCAGGGCTTTGACAGCTGGATCCAGCCCATTCCTTAGCTTTCTGCAATTCCAGCCTCCTGGCAGAGGTACTAGCTGTAGCCATGTTTATTGCCACAACTCTATGGCATTTCAAGGTCCCTGCCAGCAAGCAAGCTGCAGCATTCTGCTCACAGACCACATTCAAATGTTCCCTGGCCGGACCGCCTACCTGATGAGTCAAAGTTTGCCCTGGCAGGAAGGCCCAGAAAGCTGGCATTTTAAAACAGCACAGCTTTTTTTCCTGCTACAGCTGAAAACCAAAAAGCATGTGGTTGGCTTTTCATCAACACCATTTAAGTGTTTCTTGGCAGGACCTCTTTAAGAGCTGCAGGGTTTTGCAGCTAAAGCTGAGTCAGGAAGCCTCTCTTAGATGAGAGCACTTGCTTGCCTCTAGCAAGCAAGGCAGGCCCGAGAAATTGTTGCTACCAAGCAAACATGCCTTACTCTATTCTTTCCCAAGCTTTCTCAGGCTTTTTGTGGATGCAGTTATCCACGTGGGCACCATTCTGTAGTAGGCCAGGATTGTTAGGACAGGATGGAGACATCAGCTCCAGAGTCTAAATCCCATTAAATGACTTCCCATCAATAATTAATTCTAATCGTGGTCTTTCTTTCATATGAGCTACCCAAAAGACTGCAGAGATAAATGACTGAAAACCCTTAGCACCCCGACTGGACCTGGCCATGGGGTTGGAGGTGTTAACTAGGGGTACCAAGACCAATTGGGCAATACAATCCCCCGAGGAATTACTGTAACTCTTTGAGTAACCGTTGTCATAATTATTATTTGTCCTTGATAATCTGCGTCAACAACCCCAGGAAAAATTTGAATTTCCCTCAAGATGGTACTGCTTCTTCCTAAAATAAGCCCCAAGGTCCCTCTAGGGAGTGGCCCATAAATGTTAATGGGTAAAGCTTGAACCCCCATTTGGGCTGTTAAGACTGCACTTCCTGGGGTGGTGCGGGTGAGGTTTGCAAAGCAAAAGGTTTGCCCTGTGGTCATAGAGGGACTTGATCTGAACAATCCAGGACAGATGCTGAGACAACATGTGTGCTGGGGCTGAAAACAGACACCTCCTCTTCTTCCTGAGCACTCTTCAGTCTCCCACTCATCTCTCAGTCCTTAATGGGCCTCCCTCCTTCCCCAATCCTCATTATAAGCAGGTGGGGCTGATGGCACACATAAGGAATCCTTTGCTTTACAGCGCTTCAGCCTTTTCTGAAGTACCTTAATTTTCTGCATTAGCTGTTCTTCCTCATCAGATAAAGTATCCTCTGCACTAGAGCTGAGAATGTCTTGCCATTTTCTGAATCAGAGGTTATTGCTATCTGGTTTTGTGCCCAAAAGTGTGCAGACTTTGGTACTAGCCTTGGTCCTGCACCAGATTCCAAAGTTCCCCCAGGTATCCCTGACTCTTCCTTTCAGTCCCTATGAGTCTCCTCTGCCAATCCTATGTATCGGCGAGTCTCCTCCTCTTGTATTTCTTCAAGTATTTCTTTAGCCACAGCGACCTACTGTCTTATTTTCACTTTATCAGTAAGCAGGGTGTTGTGGACCAGGAGCCATAGTGAAAAAGTTGATATAGGGAAGCTATTGGCACCCTCCTTTTGCAGTTGTTTCTGCAAGTCTCTTTTCACCTGTTCCCAGTAAGGGATGTTCAAACCTCCACCTGTTAAAAACCATGGACTTACTTCAGCTATAGTCTTAAGAAAATCCTCTATAGTTCTGTTTGACCGTGGTTCCTTTTTGCTCTAACAATTTAGATATCTGATATATCAGGTCTCTCTTACTGCTTGTGAATCCCATTTTACCCCAATCCATCCTTACTGGCCTAGGACGACCCCGACTGTTACCCCTTCTTTCTCAGATCTCGGTGGAACCTCCGCTTGCCGCACCAGCCTGGCAACTGTAGTTCTCTGAGCGAGGGACATCAGGATTAACACATATTACAACTTCAGGTTCTGCAGGCAAGCCTTTATTCCACTTTCTCACACAGTGTATATAGCCCTCAGCAGGAGAGGCCAAGCCAGCAAAAGCAGGAAGCTCATCACCGTAATGCACATAGATTAAGGGTAAACATCCTTAAAAACATTGCTGAGAACAACAGATTGTTCCTGTTTTTGTTCCTGTTTTTGGAACAACCAGCCACAAGAGTGTAAAACAGATCAAATGGGGTGCGAAGGCCTGTCCTCAAGGGACCCAACATCTACAATCTTGCCTACAAAGACAAAGGGCCATAATATGTTAAGTAACCTATTAAATGTAAGAAATAACTGAGAACAAAATAAGTAGAGAAAGCTGGCTAAAGATTGTGGAGAAAATTTCAATCCTTAAAAGTTTATAACAATTGATGAAAGGTCATGAATTTGATTTTGAGGAAGGTGGGTCTGTCTACTTACTTTTCTATTGCTGTTAAAACAACAACATGAGCTAGGCAGTTATAATAACTGCCTTTAATTTGACTGCTCATAGTCTCCATGATCACTGTGGAAGGGAATGTGGTGACAGAAAGGCAGGCATGTCTTGAAGTAGCAGCTGCTAACTTACATCTGATCTATAGAAAATAGACACAGAGAGGGAAAAAATCTAAATAGGGATGGCATGGGCTTATGAAACATCAGAGTCCTTTCCCAAAAACACACTTCCTGTAATGAAGCCACACTTTCTAATCCTTCTCAAACAGTTGTAACAACTGTGGAGCAAGTATTCAAAAATATGAGCCTATATTAGCTGTTCTCATTCAGACAATCACAGGAATTCATGGAGTTGAAAGGGGAAAGGGAATAAAGAGAACAATGTGATTATATTTTAAATTAAAAATTATAAATTAAATGGAGAGAAACTCAAAGTGATTCCACTAAAATCAGGAATAAGACAAGACTGTCCACTTTCTCCATATCTCTTCAACATAGTTCTTCAAATTTTAGCAATAGCAATAAGACAACAAAAGAAGATCAAGGGGATTCAAACTGAAAAAGAGGAAGTCAAACTTTCGTTATTGCAGATGATATGAGACTGTACATAAGTGATCCCAAAACCTCTACCAGAGAACTCCTACAACTGATAAATACCTTAAGGGATGTGGCAAAATACAGGATCAACTAAAAAAAAAATCATTAGCCCTCCTATACACAAATGATTCAGAAGCTGAGAAGGAAATCAGAGAAACATCACCTTTCACAATAGCCACAAATAACATAAAATATCTTGGGATAACACTAACCAAGGAAGTGAAAGACCTATTTGACAAAAACTTTAAGTCTCTGAAGAAAAATATTGAAGAAGAAAGCAGAAAATGGAAAGATCTCCCATGCTCTTGGATAGGAAGGATCAATATAATAAAAATGGCAATGCTACCAAAAACAATATATAGATTCAATAAAATTCCCATCAAAATCCCACACAACTCTTCTCAGACCTTAAAAGAACAATAATCAACTTCATATGGAAAACCGAAAAACCTAGGAAAACAAAAACATTCCTGTACAATAAAGGAACATCCAGAGGCATTACCATCCCTGACATCATGCTCTATTACAGAGCTACAGTAATAAAAACATCTTGGTATTGGCATCAAAACAGAGACACTGATCAATCAAATCAAATTGAAGATCTAGATATTCTTCCACACACCTAGGAATACCTGATTTTTGACAAAGAAGCTAAAATTATACAATGTAGAAAAGAAAGCATCTTCAAAAAATGGTACTGAGCTAATGGGAACTCATCAACTCCAGCTGGATTTGAAAGGAACAAGCATAGGACCAAACTAGTCCCTCTGAATTTGGTTGACAGTTGTATGGCTGAGGCTGACTGAGGGGCCACTGGCATTGGCACTGGGATTTATCTCTACTGCATGTACTGGCTTTATGGGATCCTATTCTCATTGAATACATACCTTGTTCAGCCTAGATGTATTACTGAGCACCTTGGACCTTCCACAAAGAAAAGTGCCTTACCCTCTCTTAGGATTAGAGGGGGGTGGGGTGGGACGGTTTGTGGAGGAAATGGGAGGAGGGGAAAGAGTGGAAATTTGGATTGGTATTTTAAAAAAAATATAATAAAAAAACAAAGTGTAACTTGAAAAAATTATTAATGATAAATCAACCAAGGTTTCCTAAATCTACCAATTTTCATTAATATGAAAATATGATTCCATTGTATTATTTGTGCCAATATGAGACAGGAAGCTAGAGGGATTAAGATGAAAAGGACAAATATGAAAGAATATATCAAAAAGAAAGAAGGTTGGGAAGGAATGAAGAAAGAGAAGGGGTGAGAAAGTGGTAGAAAGATAGCAATATTGTTTTACTTTAAGAAATCATGACATGTCCTTAGGAAGAACTGTAATCAGAGCTCCACTGATCTTTATTATTTGATAAGAAGTCCCACCAATGACATTCTCCATGATTGTCTTCCAGTAGGACAAGGTGTAGAGATAGAAGGAAAGTATCTCATTATTATGATTTTATGCAAATCTGGAGAACTCTGTGTGGATTTGTGTTTTAGCTTCAAAGAAAGAAATAACAAGTCAAAAAATCTGTTAAATTATATTTTATATAGAAAAAAGATAATATATGTAATGAAATATTTTCTACAGATATCTTAAGTAGTATAGTCAGACAAAATAATAAAAACAAATACAATTTTAAATGTATAAAGTTATAAATTTTATGAAATTTATATGCAATGATAAAAATTAAGTATCATTGAAGAAATTTATCTTATATTTGTATTTAATTTATTTTACTAATTAGTTAAGTTAAGAAGACATCATAACCTAAGCATACAATGATTATAATTGTCTAGCACTTTACAGTAGCCCTATGCTGGCATATCAGTCCACCATTCCCTCATGGAGAAAACCTTTTAGTTCTGTAAGTATTGTTATTCATAAGTGAACTATATAAGTATACCTATATTTTGTCTTGTAGAGTAGATTTATACAATATATTTTGCAATTTTCAAATAAATATATGCAAATTTTTATCACTTTGTGAAAATTTTTCGATAGAGTTAGAATAGTAAAATGTTCTGCTGGTTGACTGCCAAGGAAAAATAAGCTATGTCATATAGACTAGATTATCACTTCAGAGTGTATATAGAAAAACTCTGATATACTCACAATATGAAACATCCTAAGGCACATTACTCATAATTTATTACCATATTTAAGTTTTATATATAAAGATATATATTGGTACATATATTTGTATTATTGTATTAAGCCAGTATAAATTTAAAATACAATTATGCAGTAGGTAATACCTGTTAATTTGTCTTTTTTGTTTCTCAGAAATAAGTTAGTATATAATATGTTTTACAGATAGCTTCATTCATACTATTGGCTAAAAAACTATTAAAGCATGTGATTTTTTTCATCAAAACTGATTATTTTAAATTAAAAAACAGTATTTCTACTAATATAGATCTGTCAGATATAATGATTAAACACTTCTATGAGTGGTTACTACCAGATTTTAGTTTCAGTATCCAAAACTTTTTCTACAGACATTAATTTGGACAGTTCACTCAATAATCATTTTTCTTAAGGTAGTTATATTTTGCTACCTAATCGTTAGAGTTAGAAGGGAGATAAAAATCTACCTATTCCCCTTAGTCATTCTCAACAGGCACTCAGTGATTCACATCAATTTTGGTGTCTGAGCATAGATATTAAGAATGTCACAGTAAATACATGACATATGAGCTTTCAATGGATCACTAATGTACAAATTCAAAATCTTGATCAATACTTAGATTAATGGTCGATGCTACTTTAATAAACTTCTTTTACATATAATTCCTTTAAAAAGATGAGGCACATGTGAATTATGTTATCAGGGATCTTTGTCCCCATTTCATAGATACTATTAGAAAGGTACATATTGAAATATACATTGTGATAGTTTAACTATTAAGACATTTGAGTTTCTTACTAACTAGTATAACAAAGTAATGTGGGGTTATAAAACAAAGAATACTGAAGTCAGTCTCTATCAAGGAAACATCAAAGAAATGAAATACTGAAGATGAATACACATCTCTTGTGCAAGATGAATTAAAAGACACACAAGTAAAGAAAGGTTGTTGACTAACCTAGCATGATATTCTCAGAGAAAGATGAAAAGCTCCTTTCAAGCTCAAAATTACATAATCCCCAAATCCTACTTTAAAAATGGCTACTTCCTTTTGTATAATGACATATTTTATATGATGGATAAATTTGCTGTGCTAGAGGGTTTAGAAATATTAATGCAAGAAGTCCAGTTAATCAAGACTGATTAGTCACCAAAACATACATATTTCAAAATTCTTTTTAATATACTAACAATATATTGATAGCTGACTTTTTAGTGAACATGTTCTACTAGAAATTATTTTGAAGGAGTCATTGACAATAATATTAATTAGGTTTAAATTATTTTAAGAACTATCATAAAAAGCACACAGCAGTCAAATGCTCTACTACTGAACTATATACTCAGAGAATATCCAAATTAACAATATCAGAAATGTAAAGGGTAATATAACAACGGACACCAAGGAAATCCAAAAGAATTATTAGTTTATACTTCAGAAACCTGTTCTCTACAAAATAGAAAAATCTGAAAGAAAGGAACAATTTTCTCATTAGATACCCCTAACCATACTTTGAAATACTTGTTTGTCCCTTATACACATCACCTCAATCCTATCCCATATCTCTTTCAAGATCTACTACACATCACTTTACTTATTTCCTTGACATTTGCCTGTACAGATTTCATATATGAATGAAAAGAACTGATAGGTGTGTTTAATGCGTGATATTTTTACTTAAAATAATTTTTTTCAGGTTGATTCAGGTTCAACACAATTTCTACTTTGTGACTAAATCATATTACAGTTTGACTATAAGACAGACACATTTTCTTTGTCCATTCATCTTTTGACAGATTTTTATATAAGTGTGGCCCATATCTTGAGTATACAATGATGTTAGAGTAGAGATATCTCTTTTAGAAATCAAATTTATCTGGATTTTTTGCAAAACCATAGTTACTAAATTAAAACTTATTTTACTGTTAATTTTTAATAAACTTTTATACTAGTTTTCTTTATACCTAAACTAATGTAATACTCATCAACACTGAGAAATGACTCCTGTTTCTCCATAGCTTCAGTTTTTGTTATATTTTTATAATGGCATAATTACTTGAATAACATAATACCTTATTAAGGATTTGACCCAACATTCCTATGGTTACTGATGATGAATATTTTGTCACATATATGCTAGCCATTTGTAAATATATTTTATAAATGTTTATTTTTGTAATTACACATTTCTTAATTGTGGTGTTTGTTCATTGTTGTGACAAATTTGAATTTCTCTTATATTTTTAGCGTTAATCTCTTATAATATATGCAATATGCAAACATCTTCCCATCAACTCCATATTCCCCCATGAGGTTCAACAAAGGAGATTTCCTCTGATATTCAAATACCTTTATATTTGATGCTATTGTATTCATTATTCTTGTTTTATTTGCTTATGCATTTGAGTTCATTTCTGAAAATCACCCTTGCTTACATCTGCTCCATTGAGACTCTCATGTATTTTTTTCTAGCAGTTTCATTCAAGACTTCAACTGGTATTTAATTTACATTTTATGTTATGAATTAGGGTCTTTCTTCTTCTCTATATGGTTATTAAGTTTATTCAACACTCCTTTTGAAATATACTAATATTTTCCTATTTTCATGAAAGCATCTTTGTTAAAAGTTGTGTGTGTGTGTGTGTGTGTGTGTACAGATTTATACACACACAGGTTTGTATTCTGTTCCTCTGGTCCCTATATTTACAGCAAATTTTGCTGTCTTATGCATTTCTTCATGACTGTTTAAAAACAGCAGGTGGCCATTCTTTGGACTTCACTACATATTTATCTTACATGGTAGAGCAGAGAGATTTGCCTGCTTCAATAACTTCCACAACTCTATATTCTATCCCTTCTTTCTTATGTCATTTTTCAAACTCTGTCTCTTCCATTTTAGAACAATCCCTATGTATGTTATAAATATATTTTATAATCATTGGTTAATAAAGGAGCTGTTTTGGCCTTTAACAAGGGAGGATATAGCAAGGTAAAAAATCCAAGCAGAGATAAAGGAGGAAAGAAGGTGAAGTCAGGGAGAGATCGTGTAGCCACCCAAAAAGCAAGAGGTAACAAACCACAAGTCTCGTGGTAAAATAGAAACTAATAGAAATGGGTTAATTTAAAATGTAAGAGGTAGTTAATAAGAAGCCTGAGCTAATAGACTAAAGAGCATGTAATTAATATTAAGCCTCAGAATGGTTATTTCATAAGAAGCTACAGGAGCTACTAAGTGAGACCTGGTGGGTAGAGAGAAGCCAGTCTAGGGGGACCAGCTGTATAGAGAATATTTGTAGCTATAAGCTGTGTATGAGTGTATGTGTGTGTGGGGGGGGTAGGTACAGTTTTACTTATGAGGTTTTTACTCTGCTCCTTTGTTCTCTATATTAACAGCATGTTTTTCTGTCTTATGCCTTTATTAGGACTGCTTAAAAACCTGTAAGGGGCCATTCTTTGGACCTCACTGCATATTGATCTTACGTGGTAGAGAAGAGAAATTTACCTACCTACATAACTGCCACAATTCTGTATTCTTACTTATGTCATCTTCCAAGCTCTGTCTTTTCTATTTTAGAGCAATGCGACCTCCTGCTTAAAATTGTTTGGCAGAGTCCAGAACTTCATGTTTTTCTCTGGTTTTTATTAAGTCATTCATTTATTCAGCAGGCTTTTAATGAGTTCCATATAAAGGTCTTAGAATGAGAAATAGATGATAAACAGGTCTGTCTTATATTTACGTGTGTGTGTGTGTGTGTGTGTGTGTGTGTGTGTGTGTATCTACTTGCAGGTCAGAATTTAGAAAATGTCTGGTTTAGTGTTCTGTATTAAGTAAAATGAACTGTATGCAGAGATCACCAGAGACTTCCCTACACACAAGCTCTAGGTTAAAAACTGAAGATAAAGGCAATGTTAGCCATATATAAGCAGATGTAAAAAGATAAGTTTTCCCAATACTGGACAAAAAAAAGAGATAAGACCAGAAGCCATGCTTAAGTTCAAACATATGTAATGCTCATTGACCTGTGGGAAATTCAATAATTCATAGGAAATCACTTCCTCAAGTGAAATATGCTACATCCATGTAAAGGATTATCATGCTTATTAATTTCTATCTGTTGGGTATTAGTGAAAAAAAAACAAAATTAAAATTATCTTTAATTTTAGCTAGAATTTCTCCCCTAGGTCACAGATTAAGAACTTATCAAACTTAATCATCTTATTTCTTTTTTATTCTTCTTTTATTTTATACTGTGATAATTTGGCACCATTCCAGAAATAATAATAATAATAAATATCTCGTATAGTTACTTTCCCTTCAGGGAGCATCTCAAATCTAGTTATATCTGTATCAACTCAAATTATCTACTAAGAAGAAATGTTATAAGTACATTACTCATTTATTCAACCATAACTGTATAAGTAACAATCTGAGACTCATGCATGATGAAATATTTCACTGATTCATAATTTACCAAAGATAAAAGAGCAGAATCAAGGAATTGACTGTCTCCTGAGAGGAAAGTCAATGTATTATAGATTTCCAGTTCCTCCACTGGGGAAATGGCCTTCATTTCTGGAATTACTGCAGATCCAAGGCTCAGAAGGTCTTTCTATGCGATGCATATTTAGAATTCTTTAGATAAGGGTCATTCTCATTTTCTCTCGGTCTGTGTTTCTTTCTCTGTCTCTGTGTATTGCTTTCTCATTGTTATTAGAACATAATCTGACTAAGTAGCCTTGGTCAGCTTCATCCTCACCATGTTGGAATTTACAGGTAGGTACTATGCTTATCGAAAAATATAAATTCTTTCTCTTGGAAATGGAAATTATAATTCACAACTTTATTACAAGTATATATTTCTTTTTTTGTTTACATTGTTTTGTTTTATTTTTTCCATTCAAAAACATAATTAAAGAAATAAAATCTTTACATTTCTTCCCCTTCTCCGGGACCCCTCACCCTACCCCCAACCCCTCCTCCCTCCCCCTTCTTCCTTGAAAGAGGGCATGGTGCCCTGCCCTGTTGGAAGTCCAAGGCCCACTCCCCCTCCCTCCCGGCCTAGCAAGGAGTGCATCCAAAAAGACTCGGTTCCCCAAAAGATAATCCATGCAGAAGAGATAGGTCCTGGTGTCATTGTTGATGGGTTCTCTGTCCGCCAACTTTCGCCGCCACATTCAAGAGTCTGGTTTGATCATATGCTCATTCAGTCCCAGTCCAGCTGGATTGGTGCGCTCCCATTAGTTCAGGCACACTGTCTCAGTAGGTGGAACAGCCCCTCATGGTCCTAACTTCCTTACTCATTTTCTCCCACCTTGTGCTCTTCAACGGCACCTTGGGGGCTCAATCCATTGCTCTGATGTGAATGTGGGTCTCTAGACTGGGGAGAGCTTCGGGGAGTGGGAGGGTGAAGATGGAGGAAAGGTGGACATTGGAGAAGGGAATAAGATATCTACATTAAGAGAATCATTTTAGGGTTGGCAAGATACTTGGCCCTGGGGATCCCAGGTGTCCACGGGCATGTCACCAGCTAGGTATTCAGGCAGCAGAGGAGAGGGTGCCAGAACTAGCCTTGTACCATAGTCACATTGATGATTATCTTGATCACCATTATAGAAATTTCATCCGATGGATGGAGATAGAGACAAGTATATATTTCTGTTTTAGTTTTACAGCAAACACTTGGAATTCCCCCAATAGAATGTTGATACAGAACATTTAGAATTTCTCCAAGAGCAAAATATATTTCACTCAACAGTCTGTACTCTACTAATGGCTACCACTTAGTTCTGGTCTTTGGTGAAAACAAGAAACCCTACCCTTTTGGGAATGAAAATGCTTGGATTCAATTAAATTCTTCTCAAGAATGTAGTATGTCATCTCAAAAGATTTAGAGGTGATGTGTGGACCAGTCATAAGCAATAGTTGCCCTAGTCTGTAAATATAAAAATAGAAATTTAATACTACAAAGGGCTACAATTGTTGAAACTCACACATTTTGTAAGAGGTTAAAAAGTACTAAATAAAATAAGCCTTCATGTGGGGTGTGTGTTAGCTTAGTCGGCTTAACAGTCCCCTCAATTCTTAGTATCAAAAATGTTAATTTCATTTGTTATCCCTTTTGTGTCATGGGACATCTCTAAGAACTACTCAAGAGGTTGTCATCTTGCAGCAGTATACACTGTAAACACTTGCTTGATTTCTACTGGTGTGATGGTAAAACTACAGGAACTAAAGTGATCTATGGATTTGTAATTAAACTTTAGTCACTCAGCTGGTTCATTTATCTTTGCTCAGACATTCTTAAATTATTCCAGGATTTTTTTGTCTCCTTGTTTTTTCCTTCTTATCATTAGGTGAGACAAAAAGACTAAAGGGGCATTGACAGGCAGAAGACCACTTCATGTATGGTTTTGATTTACTTCTGTCTTCTCTTTTTCCTTTATTGAGAAATACTTAATGATTATCATCTGTTCTTCCTATCAGAGTATCAAGAGAATCTATGTCAGGTAATCAATGTGAACCTTCCCTGGAATATCTGCATATAAAAAGCACAGAGGAAAGAAGCCCCCAAGACAGAGGCCACCAGTGGCTTTTCACACACTCCCAACTCCAGCAATCTATGCTGAAGCTAAGCAAGCTTCAGTTGTGAGGGCTGTGTTCAATTTGTCTCAATATTTACTAGTGTGTTTTTCCCTAGAATACCAGGTATTTAATTATCTGAGAAAGGTTGTAGATATTTATTGTGTTTGCTATACAGATTAATGTAAAATTCCTCAAGCTCCTTGTATCTTAAGGCTAAGAGAAATCATTCTCATTATAAATAATTAATTTATATTAATATATTTAAATTTTAATGTAAAATGCATTTTATAGCAAAGAAGAAACATCAATATACCATATGGTTCTTTGAGCTTCAAATTTTCTTTGCAAAAGTTTTCTAGACTATGATTTAATATGCCTTCTGTTGTCTTTATAGTTCCAATGGAGAATAGATAGTAAGATTTATGACTGAATGCCACCATTTTCTTGTTATATAGTAATACTCACATGACACATGTTCACAAGAATTAACTCAGGTCAGTCAGGAATTCTGTAATTGGGATTAAAATTTTCAGGATATGATATGAAAAGGCCCATTTCCTTCAGTACCTTGCAGCAAGCTAAATATAAAGAATGTAGGTGTCACTGCACTGTCTGACATGACTCCCACAGGATATCAAGTGCCTTGTCCCTGACAGGTAGCTATCTCTCAAACAGACTCCAATAAGAGTGTGTTTTCGGGTTTAAACAAAATTGTCAAAAGAATTCATGGTTTCCTTTTCTTGCTAGCAACACTGCTCTTACACCTACACAGTGTTTTACAGTCCCACTATGGCTATTGTGCTCATAAAGAAAAATTTTAAAGGTTTCTCTTATCAGAGTTAACACTAGATCAGAGATTAGCATATTCTTTACTTTTTATTTTGGCCAGTATAACACAAATTAAAAGTAGCAATAACTATACATCAAAGAAGAAAGTCCGAAGAAGTCAATCTATACTTAAATTTCTATGTTGAGGAAAGCTTTTAGTTTTAAATACTGTACATATTTTTTAATAACCTTTTTAAAATAGTCCATATGCCATTTAGTTGTGTGACTTAAACTTGATAATTAATTGGGGCCTAGATGAGTTTCCATGGGTTTTCATCTATCACACAAATAGTTCAAAATCTTGTCATTTTCATTTTCCAAATTCCCTAAAGAAATCACTAGTTAATCCCAAATTCTACCTTTCCACCTTTTAGCAAACATTGATCTACTGTCTATTTTGTCAGCTATGCATTTTTCATAGAAAAAAAAACACACACACAGTGTGTTCACTTTTATCACTAACATCTCTTGCTTTTAATTTTTTCTTTTTAGAATTGTTCATGCTCTATCCATTTTTCTTTACTGTGGGTGATACTGCATTGTGTAGATATACAATATTTTGAAAACTCATTCATCATACATTGAAGTTTCTTTATTAGTTCTCATGAAAATGGAATTAAAAGTATTTGGATGGGGGTTTAATAATACATACTTTTATTACTTCTTTGAGAATTCCATACATTACTATAGTGTGTTCTTGAACATACTCACCTTAAGCTTCTTCCTTCACTCCTCCCATATCAAAATTAGCTTCTTGTACGAGGACTGAAATCTGCACCTAATCCATGAGTGCAAGATACTTATTCACATAGCAGTTTGAATAAATCTATTTACCAAAATAGTAGTAGTAGTAGGTTTACCACTTAGGCCTAGCTGCCCATGAGTTTTTGCCAGACTTATAGTACCAGACATGCATTTTTTTTTCTGTGGAACATATCTTAAACCTAATCAGAAAATAGGTGGTTAATTTCACAACATGTATCATTGTATCAGCATCTTTTCAATGCATTAATTATTGTACTTTGCAGGCTTCACAAGTTGGTAAGACTGTTGATGACATGTCTTTTCCAGCATACTTCATTGGAGTGTGAGGACCATGGGAGAGAGTAGAAGGGGAGGGGGAGGAATGGAGAGGAGCGGAGAAAAATATATAGACAATAAAAACCAATAAATTATAAAACTAGCCATCAGAGAGGAAGCTTCCAATGTTTAACAATTTTATTTGCCATATCCAATGATTAAGGTGTGTTGTGTCATTGGCAAGAGGATATTACTGACAGGTTTTGTTGATCAATTAAAGTTCATGAAAATGGGAAATATTTCTAATCCAGACTCCTACATTTAATTCCCTGGATCACAGTTTATAGACACAGCATCATTCAAGAAGCATTCAGTCCAATTTCAAAATTATATTGCCATTCCAGAAGGAAGAAATGGGGAGCATTGTGGGGAAACATTGAATCAAAGGAAAACTGAAACCCAATGAGGTAAACATCAAAAACTAAATCTCTATGCTTTGTATCAAAGGGCTTACATGACTCTGTCTTCCAACTTTCTTGCCTACAGCATCCACCTTCCACATTGGCTCTCCCTACTCCCTGTATCCTCTCCTAGGCAGTACAGTACAATTATAGCATCTCCATTTTTGGCACACCACAAAATCCAGACTTAATATTCATAACTTTGTTTAACGGCATCTCAAGGCTTTCCAGCAGAGAAGCCTCTGCCACAGATAGCTTGATTTTAGAAGCTCTACGAACCTTTAGAGAAAAAAATGCACAAACTTTTGCTGAAATTTTAAGTTTCCTGGTGCTATTTTTCTTTCAACTGTATAGCTTGGAATTCTTAATACTTTACTTGCTGTTTTTCAGTGTAGAGGCACATAAAAATTACTAAAAACAACCCTGTCATGGGTTAAGTATTATACTTCTTGAAGTTTCTTCCACCAAATGAATTAGCTTATTACTTTTAAAATTCAGCTTCAGAAAAGTTGTTAAGATGAAGGAAAATGGAGTAGAGATTTTTTTTTCTTTTATAAAAATTCACAGGAATGACCTCTAGTCCAGTTGCTCTTAAAAGCTTTCTGTCCCTCTAAACCCTCTAGTGTCAGGCCCTGACAGACTGCTTTGCTTTCCACAATGCCAATGATAACCTACTCTCTGAAACTAAATTATTTATATGTTTCAGGAGCTTCTTCTTCTCTTTCAGCCAATAGCTTTTAAGATACCAGCCCACTGGGGCGTGGTCTCTTTGGCTTCAAAAAACACCAATAGCAGTCCGCTCCCTCTCTTGCTTTGGATTCTGCTTCCGGCTACCCTACTCTTTTCCTGCTCGAGCAGAGGGCTGTTGTCTAGGACAGTGATCTGTAAGTTTTTCTTTTAAATAAATAACCCTTTTATTAATCATAATTCCAAACTGGTGTGGGATTTTTTTGTGACCTACTCTGTTATTTATAGTTTAATTTTCTGTTTCTGTGGTGTAGCACTATGGTCAGGGCAAATTATAAAAGAAAGAGTATATGTTGATGTACCATTCCTGAGGGATAAAAGTCAATTGTGGTAGAGAAGCATGGCAGCAAGTGAAAGGCATGCAAGTAGGAATAGGAAGTAGAAAATATGAAGTACATTTCTCTGTACTTTTCTCCATAAGCCAGCACCCATTGAAGCATGATTAATAAAAGCTCAGAGAGATCAATAAATTAGGGTTCAACCTGAAGGCCAGAAATGCAAAGCAGTCAGCCACTGGTTCTTACCTTGACCTCAGTGTGAAATGGCAATCCTGCTTCCATGAATCTCAGAATGAGATTGAGTTTGAGAGCTGTCTCCTCCCATTTTATAATCCTCTCTAGGGCTAGGATTAAAGGCATGTACCATTGGAATTAAAGACATGCATTGTTCCGTTTCTAGTGTGGCTACTGGGATTAATGGTGTGTGTCAGAATGCCTGCTCTGTAAGGCTGACAAGTGAGGCTGTTTTACTCTCTGATTTTCAGGCAAGATTTATTTATTAAAATACAAATGAAATGCCACTACAATCCATACCAAGGGTTTGTGCTTAAGTACTCTACCATTGAGTTACACTCCCAAACTTTCTGCATATATCTTGAACTAATAATAGACTAGCTGTACTGACTTTGGTAACTACCTTTATACTTAACACATGGTGCTAAATACCTTGTCTTGCCACTTATCTATTCTGTTGCTTTTCTACACTGAAAGCACAGTATTTGTATTCATTAACTACTTGTTCAACTAGAAATATTTTATAGTTGGCAGACTAAGATACCCATAGAATAATCACACACACATATTTGTGAATGCAATTATTGATACAGAGAAGGAAAAAGGAGAGTAAGCCAAAAGGAGAAATAGAGAGACATAAAGGAGAGAGGGGAGAGGAGAGAGGACAGCACTAAAATAGCTATTGAGAGTGATGTAATAGAAACTTGGATCTCATGTACACTAAGTGAAAAACAGATACTGCACTTACAATTCCCTCGTGAGTTAGAGAACAAGACATATTTAAGACAGGATATAAGAGGTTTTTTGGTTTGGTTTGAACAGACATATGGTATGTACCATAAATTTTAGACAGAAACACATACTGAAGAGAGAATACTTTAAGTCACAGGATCTCCAGGAGCAAATCACTGGGAGAAAATCTAGGACTGAGTCCAGGAACCAAACTTTGAAGAAACTTGTACTAGCCAATTTATGTTCATTCTTCAGCCACTCATAGAAATGAATTTTCAAGAAGGGAATTCATAAAAAGTCAAATTGAGTTTTTGAAAAATATCTGTGGTACCAAGTATGATACAGATACCATTGGATAAGAAAAAAGACATGTTTTATTTCTTGAAAGATATTATTATAGATAATGATACCTAGCAGAATCAAGATTGTAATACTAGGGTATTCCAGATAAAAATGACATCACACAGAATGTTCTAACAGACACACACATGGTCACATGTACATACATGCATATACACTCAGATTTAGTATCAAGGAATAATGTTTATTTAACATTTCATAATAATTTTAATTTTCATTGTTTTTACTGTTAGGCATATTTTAGATAAATAGTTAAACTTGTGATAATAGCAATTTTGCAAAAGTATTCCTGTATTTACTTGATATTGATAGTTTTATTCATCAAATAATTTGTTGAAGTAGAAGATAGGCATATGATTTAGGCAATGCTGGTAAAATGAAAGTATTGGCTGAAATGAAAAATATGGCATGACTCTAAACCTTAAATACTTCAAAGTCTCACAGATGAATTATATAGCTATTGCTCATTTATAGCACAGGAAAATGGAAACAGAACCCACATTTAGACAGAGGCAATATTGTAGAAATGTTGACTTTAATATATTTTCATTTATTTAATGAATCCATTTTTGTGACATAAATGGATTTGCCATGCAGTCACAATATGAACAAGCCACAAAATCTGGACTTGAGTCATGGTTTAAATTTGATAGTATGTGTCTAAGTGTCTTTATGAAAAATTAAGGTTACTTAGATGATAAATGAATTTCAGAGAGCATTTTCCTAGATGGAGTCACAGTCTTATGATTTTGTTTCTTATTCTTGTCTTATGAAATGTTAGATGCAGGAGTACAAAATGTAAGTATTACCTGGAATCTACTTTTTCAACTGTTCAGACTGTAAAGTGACTCCTTTGATGATAGACTGAAAGTGTATGTTATGTTTTTCTTTCTCAGATTTCCATTTTCTTTCTTTTTTCTGTGTTGGTTTGAAAGAAAATGACAACCAAGGGGAGTGGCACTATTGGAAATTGTGACTTTGATGGTGTGGATATGCCCTTTTTGGTGGAAGTATGTCACTGTGGGGGCAGAGTTTGAGGTTTCCTATGCTCATGATATCTTCGCTGTCTTAGTCAACTTCCTGTTGCCTGCAAGATGTAGGACTCTCAGTTACTACTTCAGCACCACATTTGCCTGCAAACCACCATTCCCTTCACCATAATGATCATGTACTTAACCTCTGAAACTATAAGTGAGCCACCCCAGTTAAATATTTTCTTTTTAAGAGTTGCTGTGATTATGGTGTCTCTTCATAGAAATAAAAGCACTAAATCAGACAGAAGTTGCTAGCAGTGAGTGGAGTATTGCTGTTGAAGGTCTGCCCTTTTTTTTTTGTTTTGAGTAATATGGTCTTTGGAAGTTGGAGTTACAAAAGCAACAGAATCCTTTAAGCAATGCCTTATTGGTCAAACTAGTAGGAGCATAGAAACAGTGGTTCTGCATGTGATTTGATGAATTGTGGGGATCAAGAGGTTTCAGAGCCAGGCGGTGGTGGTGCGTGCCTTTAATCCTAGCACTTGGGAGGCAAAGGCAGGTGGATATTTGTGAGTTTGAGGCCAGCCTCGTCTACAACAGCTAGTTCCAGGACAGGTTCCAGAGCTACAGAGCAACCCTGTCTTGAAACCCCCCCCCCCAAAAAAAAGAGAGATTTCAGAGGAGAAGAATTTTAGCATGCTACCTAGAGATCAGTTTTGTGTTATTTTGGTGAAGGTTACCTGAGTCTGCCAGAGTGTAAAGTGAAGAGTTTTGTATTAATTCCATTGACAGAGGATGTCTCAAAACAGCCTAGTACAGACTCTGTCGTGTGGTTATTAGTGGTATCTCTAATGAAGATTTATAATGAAAAGGAGCAAACTTAGCAGAATAAATTACAAAGTGTAAATTTTGAGGATAAAAAGAATACCAGAAGGTCAAGCCAAGTCCTGTGTACAATGAGATAAACAGATTAAGAAATGGATTAAAGAGAGTACTTACCTCAGGGTAAGTTCCTACACTGTTGAGTTTCTAACTTGTGAAAAGAAACTAAAGAAAAGCCTAGAGTCATGTGTGGTGGTACACACCTTGAATCTCAGTATTCCTGAGGCAGAGACTAGCAGACCTCTCAGTCTGAGACCAGCCTGATTTATAGAGTGAGTTTCAGGACAGCCAAATTTAGGCAGTGAATGACAGAAAGCTGACGAAGATGTAATTGAACAAGAGGCCATGTTCCAATACCAGCAAGCAGCAAAATTTGGCAGCTTCAGCTGCATGGTTCTGGCTTTATTTTTTGTTTTTTAATTTTTATTTCTTTGTAAATAATACCATTAAAAATTTCCACTTCCTCCCCTCCTCCCATTTCCCTCCCGCTCCCCCGCTCCCCTTCTCTCCTCCTTCATCCAGTCCTAAGAGAGGACAGGATACCCTGCCCTGTGGGAAGTCCAAGGCCCTCCCCCCTCCATCCAGGCCTAGGAACATGTGCATCCAAACAGACTAGGATCCCAAAAAGCCAGTACATGAAGTAGAAACAAACAGTGTCATTATCATTGACTTCTCAGTCAGCCCCCAATGTCAGCTACATTCAGAGTCCGGTTTGTTCACATGCTCATTCAGTCCCAGTCCAGCTGGCTTTGGTGGGCTCCCATTAGATCAGGCACACTGTCTCAGTGGATGGACCGACCCTGGCTGTCCTAGAACTTGCTCTGTAGACCATGCTTTCCTTGAACTCAGAGAATTACCTGTCTCTGCCTCTTAAGGCCTGGGATTAAAGACACAAGACTTCCCATGGTGAACTGAAACCAACCACAGAACCAGTCACAAGCAAGCCACAAAATCTTTGACCTACAACTTATCTTGCCTGCAAGGTATGATGGGGTAGTAGTGGCTCAGCTTTTGGAAGGGGCCAACAAAAAGAAAAAGAAAAAAAAGAGAAGAAACGTAATGAAATGATTCCTAACAATATTCTGCTATACTCTAATCCGTATCAGAGAGTTTTCCTCCAGAAGCTGACAGAGGGACAGGAAGGACTGTAGGAGTAAGAGGGTTCAAGGACTCCAGAAGTATACATCCCACATAATTAACTAAAAAGGGCTCATAGAGACTGAAGTGACAAACTGTACCCTATATGGGTCTGTGATAAACTCTTGCATACATGCTATGGTTATTTAGCTTGAGGTGTTTGGGTTTATCTCTGCCTCTTTTGCCTGCTCCTGGGATCATTTTCCTCCTACTGTGCTGCCTCATCCAGCCTTGATATGAAGTTGTGTGCCTGGTTTTATTACATTTTATTACATTTTGTTATGCCAGATTGGGCTTTAAGGCCTGTTCTTTACTGAAGGGAAACAGAGGGGGAGTGGACCCAGAAGAGAGGAATGGTGTGTGTGGTGGGCAGATTGAAAGGAGTAGAAGGAGGGGAGGATGAATTTGGCATTTATGGTATGAGAGAAGAAAAAATAATTGATAAAAGAAAATAAATACCTGCATCTCAATGAATAAATAATTCTATTGGTGTTTTTATTCTCACCTCATTCCCATTGCCCACAGAGTAGAAAACTTAAACCATGTTCACACAAAAGAAGGAAAGTATCATCCTCTGAGAGGAAAGAAAATCCAGCTTTTAGCTAGGATATATGTCCATAGCCTTATCCCTCTAGCCAGGATTTAATTGTGGCACTCATTCTCATTTTCATCAGTGGCGATTCTATGGCTTATTTTATAATGCAGCAATAATTAAATCACATATTCTTATGTGCTTCGTGATTCGCTGTGCTCTTCTTTTCCTGTGAAGCTTCATTAGAGTCTTTCCACCTCCCTTTATCACTAAAAATGCTTGCTTTCTACAAAGAGAGAGAAACAAAGGTCATGGATTTGGGATGCTAGGGAGGTGGGAAGAATCAGAGATTAACAGGAAGGGTGGAAACATCAGATTATATTGTAGAAAAAATTTTATCAATATAAAACAAATAAACAAAATACCCAAACAACCACAATAAAGGAAAATGTTACTCTGCCCTCTATTGATCTCTGCTTTAGAAACTTTGGGACTCTCTTTTAGTTTCCAAAGCACTTAACACATCAAAATTATGATATGCTTTTGAAATGATTAATAAATATATGCTTATTCACATAAAATATGAATGCATCTATCTCTGTACTTTATGCAGGGGTTGTGTTTCACACACGTACTTTTGTCTCTGTCTATGTATGCTTCCTCAAATCATAAATTAAGAAGAGTGTGCACAATAAGTCACAGAACTAATTGTTGAATGAATGAATAAATAAAATGCCCAAGGTGGTTTGATGCAGTAACATTCAGAAACAACCCCGATGGTACATATTGCTATGTATTCATTTCAGGAAACAGTAGAATAGCATAATGAATAAACACTGGCACATTATAGATGTACTGTAAGTCTGTGTTGAAATAACAAGCCAGAGTCTTGGTTCTTTCATCTGCTAACTAGCTGAGTGCTCATTACTTACCAGGCTCTCAAGATGCACTTTTCTCATTTGTAAATCAGAGATCATTGCCATGATAACTATGGTCAGCCTCAAATGAAATAATGTTTATAAAAAACATTATAAAACAACAAAATTCTTGGTATCCTTAAGGTTTTAGCACAATTAATATCTATGATGAAAAATAATGATACCAGAAGAGTCCAAGGTAGTTTTTATACCCAGTCCCCTGCAGTGTTTCCAGACAGACTGCATACCTTTGATGTAGTAAATCAGTACTTACAACAATTTCAGCAAGAAAAATCCCCTCCTGTTAGGATTTTAAACTCTCCTTTATTAAGATCTCAACTTGCAACATCAGAAAGAGCAGAGTTCATCTAAAATGTATTCCAAGTTTGCATGTATTACTTTATACAATGAAGAGTAATTATTTGAAAACCTGCAATGCCTTTGTGCTTTATTCTTGTTTTCTCTTTCATCTAAGTGATGTTTGTAACAAGTACCATTTTTAACTTGAAAGGCAGTAAAGCTTACATAATGCATATTTCAAAGCAGTGTATACATATCTGAAGTCTCAGAATTAAACTTTTCTAAAATAATACTTTTATATGGAGCTAAAATATACTACAAATTTATTGAGATATCAGTCAATATGTAACACATTGTGTTAAGATTTAAATAAATTTATATAGAAATATTATTAGGTTATTTAAATCATTGTAAGTTTTTTGTTAAATTGAACTATCTTGTTAGCTAAGTAGAGGATGGATTTATATATCCAAAAGGTTATGATAACCAATTAAGAGCCAAAATTCAAATTAAAGTTCCCCACTCTTCCAACTTACATAAAGACCTATGAATTCCTTTTGAAGACTTGTGTCTTTAAAACAAGATTACCTCCAGGTCTCTGTCTAATTAGAAATGGCAGTTATTTAAAAAAAATGCTTTATAAAATGTTGCCAACTAGTAAGATATTCTAGTGTTATATTTCAATAACCTGAACCAAGTAAAGATTTTGCCTGCATAGAAGTTGCTTGCTTACCATGATAAGCAGTTGAAAAATACACATAAGCTGTATGAACCTGGCAGAATCCATCTGGTGAACCATCTGTGTGAGAACTCACAGAAATCATCCCCCATCTGTTGTTTCAGCTTAGCCCCGTCCTCACTCTATTATCTGACTATTTTCCTTCCCAGTGGACCTTGTCTGTGTGTTTTCTTTAATTCCCCATTGGCAACCTATATCCAATTTCCAAAGCACTCTCCTCATTTTTTAAAATGAATTAATTTGTGCATTTAATTTATGCAACTAAGAACCCTCATGAGAAATAAAATAGCCAAAATGAATTATAGTAATGTCATAACATTATTAGATTGAGAATTACAAATTTTTCAGAGTTATACTTAAGAATTTCACTATTTAACACTTAATTTAAATTTCAGCCTAAGATATAAATAAATAAATGTGTATCACAGTACCTCTGCATTTCCTTCTCTGTTATCCTATCTAGTTTGTGATATTGTTTTCTAGAATATTCCTCTTTTCTGGTTTCCTCTAGAATCATCAAGTGATGGGGTTTCATTTCTCTTATACTACACTCTAAGTTTTAGCTCAAATTTTTACCTTATTTAAAAGTTTAAATTCCCTGATAGTAACACCACTGCCAATGTAATAATCAGATAAGGCCAAAGCAATAAGTTCATGTTTAATTTGAACTAAGCAAAGAAACTCCTGGTTGAACCTTGGGAAGGTAGAGGAGTAATGACATGGCAAGTATGGTTAACAGGTATTATATAGCCTGTAGGGATGGCCTTGAGCAGCCCCAGGGAGGGGCTGACTTTTGGTGGGCTTTCACGGGGGTGGGTTTGGAATGAGAGGAATAAGACCAGAGCACAGAATGTGGCCACTAGGTGGAAGTCCCCAGTATCCCAACCTTTTTGGGTATACATAGACTGCAATAGGGCTTCCACATAAACACTTATCATCAAGGTTTTCCTGACTACATATGTGATCAGTGCACACAGTCCATGCTAATAGTTTAGCTTTGCTTATATTCTTCAAACTTGAACATATTGTTCTTGCTCTTTCACTGCATTTCATCTTTTCATGTTTTTGTGCATTTTATTCACAGGTGAATATTTTGCTCTAGTTAACAGAATTGTGTCTCTTTTTTCTTTGTATCATTAACATGTAGATTCATAGCTCTGATTCATATTAACTTAAGTACTATTATTTAAAGTACTCTCATTTAAAATACAGATCCAAAAGTAACATATTCAAATCCAAAATGATAAAAAACATTAACTAAGGAATGACACTTACTATGATTCTTGCTCCAGAACAAACCCATGTTATATTTGCTATAGATTTCATAGACCATGATATCAGCCAGTACAAAGTCTTCGAGTTAGGCATGGCCAACTCATTAAAGTTACAAGTGTAGACTGAAAGGTTTTCAAGCATAAGGTGTATTTGCACAATGTCAGAACTTATCTGAGGCCTGAGGCATTTTTAGAAATCTAATAATGGGTCATCATGACTGTGTAAAATTGATCTGTATCTCAAGCAAAATATTTTGTTACTATATCAATTTATTGAAATAATAATATCAAAAGAGCATACATAGCTAGGCATGAGTCAAAGTTATTAATAAATAAATATATATATATGATAGGAGACAAAAATAAATGAGCATAATTCTAAGGAATGTAAACCTGTCAGGAAGTAAAACAAAACTCCATCTACATAAGGAATGAAAAAAATTTCTACAAGTGTTGAAAAATCAATTGAATAAATTGTTTCATGTTCTACTTGTGAAAAAAATACATGAACAGTTTTAAAGATTTGAATATGCCTTGGGGATTAAGAAGAGTAATAAATCTACTTACAGCAAAACTGTAGACATTATGAAGGTAAGAACTCTAATTTTTGTGTTTTATTTTCCCCAATAAAATATTTTCATTGACTATTTGGGAATTTTACATACTCACTTCACAGTCAAATATGAAAACTCTGAAATAGCATAAGCTGATTCTTAACATTACTATCTCTCTAGTAGCATTGATTTACTATAATTTCTGATGTATTATTTTGCTATTTACCACTATATAATCTTTAGTTTATGTTGCATAGAGGTGACTTGTTCATTCCAGGCTACTTAGTCCTGAAATAATCACACAGAAACTGTATTAATTAAATCATTGCTTGGCCCATTAGCTCTTGCTTCTTATTGGCTAACTCTTACACATTAATTTAACCCATTTCTATTATCTGTGTATCACCATGTGGCAGTGGCTTACCAGCAAAGTTTTGGCATGTCTGACTCTGGAGGCTCCATGGCTTCTCTCTCTCTTACTCCACCCTCTTTCTTCCAGCATACAGCCTCACTTTTCCTGCCTAGTTCTGTTCTTCCCTGCCATAGACTCAAAGAAGTTCATTATTTATTAACCAATAAAAGTAACACATAGACAGAAGGAACTCCCACACCATCTCCCTTTTTCTGTTTAAACAAAAAGTAAGGCTTTAACTTTAACATAGTAAAATTACATATAACAAAACAGTTATCAAGCAAGAATTAGTTACAATATTTATATCTACTTTGTCTTTTACCGCAACTAAGGAAAACTATAACTAGAACTATAAATTCTTCAACTCCACCAAAGACTCCAGAAGGATATAATCTTACCTAAGTAAGCAGGAAGTGCATTGTAAGCAACTTCCAAAACTCTAAAAAATGACAGAGACATCTCACTGCTTGGATAGTCACCCAAAGTTCTTCTGTACTATTGGGGCATCCATCTTCAGCCTACTGGCCCATAGTATCCAGCAGACATTTACATAAATAAGGAAATTTCAGTCGCTTTCTTCTGTGTCCTGTAGAATGTCTAGCAGACACTTTAATGAAGCAGGAACCCCGAAGGACCATCTCACCTTTAGGCAAGTTCAGTAGTCATTCCTCTGTGGTTCCTGCATGTCCATTTATGCAGTCCAGGCAAGAGCAGTTTCTTGCCTAAATGGCTAACAAACTCTATAAGGAGCCTCTTCAATGCCCATCTTCCTCTTGGTGCTGCCAGGAGCAGATGTGTCTCATTATCATGAAAATTCCTAAGTTATTAAAACATTTTAAATGCCATATTCTGTAGTCTTTGAAAGGTTTGAAGAACACCTACCTATCTGAAAAACATCTCTGTGCATTTAGAAAATCTAACTAACATGACTACAAGCTTGACTATTATTGATGACTCTCTACCTATATTTCTCAATTATACATTTTTAAATGAGCTGTACGAACACAATACCTTAATCAAGAGCAGAAATATATATATATATATATAACATGATTGACCTAAAACTTGCATGAATAAACCAAGATCCATGCCAATGAAAATCTCTATAGCATATTCCCCTTTAAATGTAAACAAACATTTACAAACAATATTTGAGAATATGGGCATAGTTCTATCCAACCTCCTTCCTGCTGTTTATTGGGTGAAGTAATTTTTTGAGGGGTGTTCAAGGTGACCTTTCAGGGAGGCTTGCTCCATCAAACCACACCAGTCTGGAAGGTAATCCACAGGTTCTCATCCTCTGTGGAAACAAGAGAAGAACCTCTTTTCCAAAGTAACATATCCATAGACCCAAATTTGGAAGTCATGATACCTTTACAATATACTTGCTGGTTTAGCTCAGCAGCCCATACAATGAAATGTCTCTCTGTACTTAGCTTATTCAGAGTCAAAAAAAAAAATCAAAGATAACACAATAATATGCATATTCCAGACTCTCTGTGTATTCTCCATCTTTATTACTTATATTTCTTTACTATTTTAATCTATAACTGTCTGTACTCTTTCTTTAAAGACTTTACCCTTTTTTAAAACCATTTACTTCTTTTCCAACTCTCTATACTCTGTTTCTTCTCACTTCCAAGTCTATGTACATTTATCCAACACTGTAACCCATTTAGAGATCCTTTCTGTCTAAATCTGTCCTACTGTATATCTGTAATTCTTTACTGTTTAGGAGCACTTCTTAAAAATAAGTGCTTCTTACAAACTTAAGCTGCATCATTACTACAGGAAATACGTCATTGACTGCTTGCCCAACCCAGTCCAGCATGGCAGAACCGCTCACTGCCTCTGAGAGCTATGCATAGTGCCCCACTTCCAGGCACAAAGCTGGCCCACGTTGCCATCAAGCAATCCACAGTATGCTGCTCACAAACTCCATCCAAATATTTGGTCTCCTGGAAGAGTCAGAGGTCATGCTGGCATCATGGCCCAGAAAGCCGGCATTTCAAAAAGGAGCAGCTTTGTTTCTGCTAGGGCTGAATCAGGAAAACCTCCCTTACAGGATCTACAGAATGCTGCCAGCAAAATGCTGGCTACCAGGAAGCCATGCTTAACTCTGTTCTTTTGTTTCTAAAATTACTTTTTAAGCTTTCTCAGGTTTTAAGTGGATTTTAGTTAGCCACATTGGCACCAATTTGGTGCATGGAGGCAGCTTGTTCATTTCTGGATGCTTAGCCCCAAAATAATCACACAGAAACTGTATTAATTAAATCATTGCTTGACCCATTAGCTCTAGCTTCTTTTTGGCTAACTCTTATATATTAATTTAATCCATTTCTATTGATCTGTATATCACCACGTGGCAGTGGCTTACTGGCAAAGTTTCATCATGTTTGACTTTGGCTGCCCCATGGTTTTTCTCTTACTCTTCCCACTTTCTCCCAGCATACAGCCTAGCTTTTCCCACCTCGTTCTGTTCTTCCCTGCTGTAGGCTCAAAACAGTTCATTACTCATTAACCAATGAAAGTAACACATAAACAGAAGGACCTCCCACACCAAGTTTATGTATTATTTATTCAGAGTTTTTCCTCCTCCTCAGGTATTTATGTCCTCTAAGCATAGAAACAGTGATATTTTGGTATATTTTATGGAAAAGCGAGAAAATATACTTATTTTGTTTATAAATAAGTATCATGACTTATGTAGATATCTGAACTTATTTGAGGAGAGGGATGGGGGATTATATGAACAAGGGGGTTCAATGTCATGATGGAGAAGTCCAAAAATACAGCTGACTTGACATAGTGGGAGCTCATAAACTCTGGGCTAACAGCTTGGGAGCCAGCAATGGACAAAACTATGCCCTCTAAATGTGGGTGACAGTTGTGTGGTTGATTTTGGACCCCTGGCAGTGGGACCAAGATTTATCTCTGGTGCCTGAACTGGCTTTTTAGAGCCCATTCTCTATGGTGGGATACTATACTCAACCTTGATACAGCAGGGAGTGGCTTGGTCCTGACTCAACGTGATTTGGTAGGCTTTGTGAACTCCCATGGGATGCCTCATCTTCTCTGAGGAGTGGATGGGAGGTGGGGTGTAGGGTAGGAGGTGGGGTTAGAAGAGGAGAGGAGGGAAGAGGAACTGTGCTGGGTATGCAAAATAAATTTAAAAAATTAAAAAAGAACTTAAAATAAATCTGACTGCTGAACCTAGTACTTGTTGCTAAAGACTCAATAACGCTACATCTAATTTAGTGCTTACTTTATTTTGAAGAACAATGCAAGTATTATACATCTGCAAAAGCCTTCCAAAATTAAAGTACAATTCAAATAACCATATGTCTTTTCAACATAAGAAAGTACAATACTTTAATTTTTTTTCAGGTCAATTTCTAATTCCCTTGGGGTCTGTTTCAGTTGTATCTTGTGTCCTGTTCCTTTTGGAATTAGATGACTTTTGAATACTGTAACAAAATTCCAAAGATGTTCCACATGAAAAGAAAAATACATATTTTTGTTCACAATTTTGAAAGATTCAGTCCAAGAAAGGTTGAATTTGCTTCTTGTGAGCCTAAACCCAGTCAGAATATTATGACAGAAAGTTCAGTGGCAAAGGGGGAAATTAAGAAGAGGTTAAGGTCTAGTCTTTCTAGGGCATGTCCTTAGTTAACTAAACAGTATCTCATAAAGTCCAACCTTTTTATAGCTGATGTACCTTCCCATAGCAGCACCAGTGCTAAATACTTCAAGACCCTGCCCTCTGCACAGCATATAAGAATAAAAGTACAGCATATTCCTATGCAAACATCTTGGAGCCCAAAACTATTGAGGTATTGTTTTGACTACTGTTTATTACTCTTACCAGCTAAAGTAGGAACCATATTCTGATGGTTATCAACAATAATAGTAATTCAGTTACACCCAAAGGTAACAAGCTTGCCACGTTAGGTTTCAAAACGGATGCGCTTAGGAATGTGTGAGTCTCTAAGATTTCTGCGAAGGGATTGCATCCCCTGCTATGATAAGTATTTTTATCAGTACCAATATTGAGGACAGTATTAGTTGTCTTGTGTTTTTGTGGATGTCAGTGACTTTCTTGTTATTGTTGGAGAATCTGTTAACAATTGCTTATCGGAAAACTTAGTGCTCAGTTTCTTGAGTAGGTAACACTAGAGAGAGAGAAGAAAAGCAGCTTTGATTTTAGCCACATCTTTTATTCCTCATGGAGTTGCCTGTGGACTTCAGTGTGTGTCCACAGGAGCAAGGTTGAAGGGTGAACTAAGGGAGAACAGCGACCCTTTATCTCTGATGCTGACCTGCCATTCTTGAAACAAAACTGTATCACTACATCCTTAGAACAAGTCCTCTCCCATGAGGCACCTTGTTCCCTCACCTAAATCTTAAAGTGAATATAACTTAATCTCAAGCAGGGATGCCTGCTACAGAAAGTACAGTGGCTGAGTCACACAGCACATCTTCAATGAGTTTTAAAAGGCCTTTGAATTCGGTTCAGTATAAAGGTTAGCATGAAGGCACAGTAGCTAGCAGCCATCTCAGGGGGAACAAGATCCAAAACATTTTTGATGAAAACCAGGTAAAGCTTTTTATTTTACTTTCTTTTTCTATTTTCTTTCTTTTCATACTTAGAGTGAGGTAGCATGGCAAGCATATACTTCATACATACAAACCAACCAAGGCAGACGTGTGGTCGCAGCCATCTGTGCCCCAGGCCTTGAGTAATTTGGCATATTTGAGGAATGGAATTGGAGCTACTTTATTTATTTAAGGAATTGTTATAACACGTCTAGTTTATCAGACTGCAAATTTTTAAAACCTGGCACCTGCAGAAGTGTGATCTGTGTTTTTAGAGGAGATGTGTAGTGCATCTAAAAATAATAAAAGCAGCAGTGAATTTGACAGGCTCAGGATTCAGTGTCACGACACTTAGAAGATACAAGGTGGTGCCACCTGTGGTTTTGAGGCTTCTGATAACCCACCAGGGACTGGAATAAGAACTCCCAAGGAAATATAGGTTGCTTCCTCAAACCTAACACCTCATTGTCAAAATATAACTGAAACATTCAGATTAGGTACATAAATTTATAAAATTTTATTGCATATAAATATATAATATATGCATATGTGGATACTGCAAGTAAATATATACTGCACGTGAAACTTAATATTTTGTTTATGCTCATCTCAGTTTATATGTATCTGGATGGTCTCTTACCTAGGTGAAGTCACTTTTTCTTCTTTTTCCCATACTAGTGAAGCACAGCATTTGATTTTTTAATTCAACATTTTTCTTGTGAAAAATGTAAAGGTACGCTTTTTCAATATTTTATGGTAGATAAATTAATTAATAAGAATAAGTGATTCATAGAACAGTATACATGACATTCAAGACTGAAAACACACAGGCTTGCAGATTTGTGAAGCCAACCACACAGCATCACAGTGAAATGTAGAAAATGGACTATTAAACTGTTGTGTGTGAAAAGGACATTTAGTAAATCTAGTGAGACCTATTTTGGAGTTTATTTGGAAGCACTTTTAGAGTTATTCCCCATGCTTTAATGGAGTATAAAAGCATATGCCTGTCAGGGAAGTGTGGAGCAATGCCATATAATTGGTAGACAGATCAGTATCGTCAGTGTCTTTTCTTGAACTTTATTGATTTTCCTCGTTTAAGGTGATACTCTGGTCCACAAAATGTATTCAGCTGTCAAGTTGTAGACACTCTCAAAAAAGCAGATTTCACACCAAATTTACTTTGTGCTGGAGTAAGAGTAAAAAGGTGGTGAAAGTTCACAGTAATAATTACAGGGTCATTAATTCATATCTGCTCTCCTTTTCTATCACTGGCACTTAGATATTTCTCCAAGTAGATTTCTAGACTTTCCCGAGAAATGCCATAGATCATTCAATGGCCTCTTAAACTCAGTTCCAATTAACCATTTGAAGTCAAGAGGTTGGTTAAAGTACAAAACATACAGCTTGGTTGTTTATTATCTGTCAAGCTACATGGAAGAAATGGTAATTTACAATTGAACTGGTAAATGAGAAGGTCGTGGTATGGAGAGAAAAGGACACCAGACTTTTAACTATAAGGCAATGCAAGTTCCAGGAAGAAGGCTGGAGCAGAAGACAGCAGCCCGAGGACAGTGACTTTTAAAACTGTTGAATTCTGATATAAGCTCTTGATGTAGCACATGTTTCGAACAATTATATAACAATGTTAATGTCTGTAGTTATGTGGGTAGTTTGTGCTTATAAGAATGGGATAGTAGAGGTCAACTGGGAGCTGTTAAAGATATAACTTTTTATATCCAAGGTTTTGGAAATGATTCTTGAGATTAAAGGGATTTTTTAACTGTCACATGTCCTAATTAAAGCTATCCATGCCGGGTGGTGGTGGTGCATGCCTTTAATCCCAGCACTCAGGAGGCAGAGGCAGGTGGATCTCTGGGTGTTCGAGAGCAGCCTGGTCTACAAGAGCTAGTTTCAGGACAGGCACCAAAGCTACAGAGAAACCTTGTCTCAAAAAAAAAAAAAAAGCCATCCACACTACATAAAAAGTGAAACAGTTTCACCCACATTTGATTCTATTCCCTACAAAACATATATACTTTGTATGTTGTCATTAAATCACTAATTGCGTTAGTTCATCATGAGATATAACAAAAAACAAGTAAATAATATCTGGCTTATTTTAAGGACTTCTTATATTAGAAAGTCTATCAAAACTCACTAAGACATGTCTTACATGACAGTGTTCTGATATGTTCAAACTGATAATTCTCAATGTAATAATTTTTTCATTTCACTGGAAGAATTTTTGTCATTATTTTTGCATCACTTGCATACATATTCTGGCAGAGGGCAAAGGTTATTTATTAAGATCATGGTATTGATTTGCAATGAATAATGTTCCAAAAACACAGCTAAGTTCGACACTATCACTGTCGCTTCACAAGTACAAAGCAATGTCTCATGTAAGTTAAAAAAACAACAACAACAAACAAACAAACAAACAAACAAAATAGGCCTGGAGAGATGGCAAGAGGTTAAGAGCACTGACTACTCTTCCAAAAGTCTGGAGTTCAATTCCCATCACCCACATGGTGGCTCACACTGATCTATAGTGAGATCTGGTGCCCTCTTCTGGCCCACAGGCATATGTCCAGGCAGAAGACTGTATACATTAAAGATAAGTAGATAGATAGATGATGATAGATAGAAAGATAGATAGATAGATTAGATAATAGATAGATAGAGTAGATTAGATAATAGATGATAGATAGATAGATAGATAGATAGATAGATAGATAGATAGATAGAGAGATGGATAGATAGATGACATATATAAATAAAAAAAAACAAACAAAGACAAAAACATGGGGTGGTGAGGAGGTATCAGTGTATGATGAATGGTTTTGATATCTATGAATGGTAATGGTAAATAAAGGAAAGAAAGTGTAAGATTAAAGTAGGATTAAAGGGATTAATCTTTAATGAAGCTTAATTGTAGGACCTAACTATCTGATTGATTTTAAATAAAATTAGAAAAAAAAAGTAAGACATAGGTCCAAAGCTAAAGTGTTCTTATCATTGGTAATAAAGATTGGTAGATAATGCTGTACTATAGTCAGTCAAATTTTGCTGCAAACTGAAGCACAACATGAAAAAATGGGCAGTTCGCACAGAAATAATAGAAAATCACATATCTAAAAATCCTCACTAAGTTTTACCATGCAGGTATGGTACTCATTAAACTGAAATTTTAAATAAGGGTGTTATTTAAGATCCCTTTCTTCTTTCCATTAGCTACTTCCAACTCTAACCATCTTGAATTTGCTATCAGGTAAACTTGATTCAGAAGTAACCATGTAGAAGAGTAGAAAGTCAGTCTACTTTCTAAAAGGTGGTGGTTGCACAAGCCTTTACTCCCAGCACTCGGGAGAGAGTAGCAGGTGAATGTCTGTGAGTTTGAGGCCAGCCTGGTCTACAGAGTGAGTTCCAGGACAGTCAGAGACACAGAAAAACCGTGTCTCAACAACAACAAAAACTAAAGGAAAAGTAAAACAAAACAAAAATAGGTAAAAAGAATAGAAAGCCACTCTTATTGAACAAAATGGAATTCAGCTTCCCCAAATGTAGTTAGAAATACACTGATCTGAATATGCCCTGACTTCCCTTTTCCAAATTTTCATCCATGTAGAATGAGTTATTGGGAAGAATGACTAAAAGGAGAAATATTGATGGTAGATATATTACCACATTTAGCACCCTTAATTGTATTTTGCATTTTATCTGCTATAAACAATCTCTCACAGCTTTTTATTGTATAAAGAAAAATATATTCAGCAATTATAAAAAATATGCTGTCAATAGATTTGATAGCCAAAGACATGCTGCCAGTATCAGATTAGTTTCCCTTTTCCATTCTCATTCTCATAGTGTTCTAGTACACTTTTTAATGCTCTCATAAAACATTGATGAAGACCAATTTGGGGAGGGAAGGGTTTATTTAGCTATTTAGCTAATAGGATATAGTCCATCATCAAGAAACCAATGCAGGAAATGAAGTATAGGCTACAGTGCAGTGTTACTTAATGATTTGTTGTTTATGACTTTTTCAGTGAGTTTTCTTATACAAACCTAGACAACCTGCCTGGGGAAGCGCTGCTCACTGTAGCCTGGGCTCTCTAATATTAATCATTAATCAAGAAAATGAACCACAAGCTTACCTACAGGTCAGTCTGATGGACATTTTCACAACTGAGGTTCCCAATTTGAGTGGTGTCAAGTGACTCTATCCTGTGACAACTTGATGAAAATCTAAACAGTACACATGATATTTGCCATCATTGTGGAACTATATATGGAGACAAAAAGAGAAAAGGGAAGAATCTTCTCATGACAAGTAACCCCAAATCCTTGGAATCTACTATACTTGCTTTTGTAATTAGCAATCCCCATAATCTAATTATTTCCCAGTAATATTTATTCCTTAATATATCCAAACTCCCTACCAATATCAATAGGCTGAAAACCAAGCTCATGTTAAATGAGCCTATTAAGACATATTTTCTTGCACTCCAAAAATATAGACTATGGGGAAAATATGAAATATTGTTAAGCAATCATAGAAGAATAAGATATATTGTAAGATAAAACGAACCTAGAGAAATAAAGTATCTTCTGCAATGGGACCATTCACAGAGATGACAACTGTGTTTCTTTATTCTAAAGCAAGATATAAAGATATACTATTAGAATGTGTGATGACTGATTAAAAGGTAAATGGAATGTATGCTAATGTAAAAATTTTTTGTTATGATAATGAAGATTTTCAAGGAAACTCCCTCCCTGAATGCTTTGCAGAAAGAAAGTTGGGGGGTAAAAGCAATCTGAGAATTAGATATCTGCCATCTATATTTTACTTTTATATTTAATATCAAATATTTAAACTGCTATCTGAATCCTAGCATTTGTGTCTGCAAATGATAATTTCCATGTTTTATTGCTGTGTGTGAACATGTTCAGGGCTGAGGAGATGGCTCAATAAATAAAAGGTCTAGAGTTCAGATTACAATCACAAGGGTAAAAGTCAGATTTCGCAGTGAGCTTCTAAAATGGCAGATTGCTGGAGACAAGAGACAGATGTATCCTACCAAATTATGCTCAGCCTTTTAAGCCAAAGTGCTGAGCTCTGGTTTCAGTGAGAGACTTTTTCTCAAGAAACATGGTTGATGGTGATGAAGGTACTTGATATCTTAATTTACCTCCAATATTCATGTTCCTGTATACACCCAGGATCACACACAGCATACAACACACATATACCATAAAAAAAATATGCTTCAAAATTTTTCTAATTTACCCATTCTAGTTTTATATTTTAAGAGAAAATATGGGATTTCAAATTTCAGGGTCTCTTTCTAAATATTATTTTACAGAAAACTACTAAATATTACCTGGTACATACCTTGTTTATTTATAATTATTATTTCATACAATACATATTATGTAGAATTATTAAACATATGTAACATTAGTAAATATTATAAAATCTATATTTATATAAATACAGGCAGACTTATGATATTATAATATTAAGAAATAGTGTTTTAAAATAAATTTGATGTATAATCTGAATAGTGTGACTTTGTTATTCTTTATGAGTCTGAGAAAATAGCCAGTATATTATCTATTGATAGGAATTCTTATATGTTTCATAATAAGATTGGAAAATAGAATATCAGTTTTGTAGATGAATGAAGCTTTGTTTGCTTGTTCTGAGATAAAGACAGACTCTATAGCTTAATATGGAATTCAGTGCATTGCCTATAGTTGGCCCAACACTTTGAATCCTTTTTTGTTTTACATTCTCTTTTATTTTATATTTTAAATTTTATTTTACATTCCATCCACAGTTTTCCCCCTACCCCTTCAAATCTTTCTACTTCAGCCTTCCCAATGCTGTGTTCACAGGTAAAGGTATGAACCAAAACATCTCTCTAAGCTAAAAATATTAATCTATTTCAAAGTTTAAAGTTTAATGATAAAAGTATGTACAATTGAAATTACAATAAAAATAATTTAGAACAAAATATGATAATAGAATGATATCTTTCTGATTGTCCTGTTTACAAAGTTACACAATGTAATATGCAAGTTTGCATGGAAGCATAACCACAGGATTGAAACCTCCAGGACTTAGTGCACACACAGTATAACTTTCCTGCAACATCTTTTAACATGGGTATAGGTGTATGTGGCATATGTGTGCACCTACACATATGTGTGCAGTGTTATGATCCTGAGTTAGTGAGTTTCAGAGTCTAAAGAAGAAGGAAAGACCTTGAAGAAGATGATAAATATGGTGGAAATTATGCTATATAAATCCTTATACTGTGCATGGTTATAAAGTTTCACAAGGTATAATGGAAGGTATATGGGAAGAATTGACTTGAACATTTGAAAAGAAGGAACTCATTTAATCAATAGTTATTATGTAGAAATTGTTGGAGAATCAGAACTCTGAGGGCTAGAAGAAGGAATTGTACAGTAGTGTGAAAATAAAATTGGATTGAAATGTTTGTTTGTTATTAATCCTAGCAGCGGCATCAAACTGAACTGATGAAAACATGTAGAGTTTATGGGTGTTCAATAGCCTAGAGATAGAGAAAATCTGAAATATTTATAGTCACTAGAGCACATGAAATTATTAAGAAAGTGGTTATAAAATAGAAGATAAAAGAACAAAATCACATTCCAGGGCCACACAAGCTCTCAAGGATCTTGAAGAGGAAAGCAGAAAAGGGGACAGAAGACAAATCCATGAGGTACAAAGGGACGAAGGGACATTGAGAAACCAAGTTGAAAATAGAGTTACTTACCAGCGTGTTGTAGGTTGACATTTTCTGACAATATGTTGATCAAGAAATGACTTTGTATGTATAAACCTGGAGATGCCTATTAAATGTACAAGATTGCCATTTTTACTACGTCATCTATCCCTATGCACAGAACTCAAGCCCAAATGGATCAAATAAGTCAACATAAATCCAGTTACACTGAACCTGATAGAAGAGAAAGTGGGAAGTGGCCTTGAATGCATTGGCACAGGAGACCACTTCCCAAATAGGGCATTAATAGCACAGACACTGAGAGCAGCAATTAATAAATGGTACCTCCTGACACAGAGAAGCTTCTGTAAGGCAAAAGATGTAGTCAATAAGACAAAACGACAGCCTACAGAATAGGAAAAGATCTTCACCAATCCCATATCTGACAGAGGGTGTATAGCCAAAAGATATAAAGAACTCAAGAAACTAGACATCAAAATACCAAATAATCCAATTAAAAAGTGGGATCCCGATCAAAACAGAGAATTCTCAACAGAAGAAGCTTAAACAGCCAAAAGACATTTCAGGAATAGCTGAACATCTTTAGCCATCAGGGAAATGCAAATAAAAATGACTCTGAGATACCATCTTATACATGTCATAAAGGCTAAGATCAAAAAACTAATGACGGATTATGCTGGAGTGTCTGTAAGGGGAACACTCCTCCATTGCTGGTGGGAGTTCAAACTTTACAGCCACTTTGGAAATTAATATGGCAATTTCTCAAAAAATTGGAAGTCAATCTGTCTCCAGATCCAGCAATACCACTCTTGGGCATATACCCAAAGAATGCACAATCATACCACAAGGACATTTGTTCAACTATGTTTATAGCAGAATTAATTGGAATAGCCAGCACCTAGAACCAACCTAGATGCCCCTCAACTGAAAAATGGATAAAGAAAATGTGATACATTTACACAATGGAGTATGATTTGGCAGTAAAAAACAATGACTTCTTGAAATTTTTAGGTAAATGAACGGGACTATAAAAAAGCATCCTGAGTGAGGTAACCCATACCCAGAAAGACAAACATGACATGTACTCACTCATTAGCGGATATTTGACAAACACCAAAGGATATAATCCACAACCCTAGAGAAACTAAATAAAAAGGATGACCCTAAGAGGGACACATGGAGGATCCCACGAAAGAGGAATAGTTAAGATCTCCTGTGTAACCTGGCGGGAGGGGGGAGTTAGAAGAGAGGGGATGGAGGATGGGAATATAAGGACTAGAGATGGCATAGTTGAGAGAGGAATAGAGAGGGAGAGCAAGGAAAGAGATATCTTGATAGAGAGAGATATTATGGGGCTAGGGAGAAACCTGGTGCTAGGGAAATTCCCAGAAATTCACAAGGGTGATCCCAGCTAAAACTCCTAACAATAGTGGGGATTGTGCCTGAACTGGTCTTCCCAAATAATCAGATTAGTGACAACCTTAATTGTCATCATAGAACCTACTTCTAGTAACTGATAAAAACAGATGCTGTGATCCACAGTCAAGCACTGGGCAGAGCTACTGAACTCCTAAAGTTCAGTTGAAGAAAGGAAGGAGAGATCATATGATTAAGGGAGTTAAGATCATGATTAGGAAAACCATAGAGACAACTGACCCAAGCTAGTGGAAGCTCGAAGACCGGGGAGCCCCTGGTAGTTGGACCAGGACTTATCCTGAGAACATGAACTTGCTCTTTGGAGCCCTTTCCCTATGGTGGGATACCTTGCTCAGCCTTGATACAGGGTGGGAGGCCTTGGTCCTGCCTCAACTTGATATGCCACACTTTGTTGACTCCCCAAGGGAGGCCTTACCCCCTCTGAAGAGTGGATGGGAAGTTTTGGATAGGTGGCAGGTGGGAAGGGGAGAGAGAGGGAACCTGGGCTAGTATGTAAAATGAAAAAAAATAAATAATAAAAAGATGCAATACTTCTGAATATCACAACAAAAAAAGAAAGGAAAACCTGATCCCTAGTTGGTGCTCTTTAGAGCACTCAGTAGGTGAAGCCTTACTGAGGGGTCAAACAACTGGAAACAGCCTTTGTGACAAATAACCTCTTACTACTGGCTGGCTCTCTCAGCTTCAAGTTTGTCACTGAAGTTGTGAACTCTCAGTTTGCTACACAAGCTGACACTTCTGTTGCATGTTATCATGACTATACTCCATTCATCATCATGGTCTTTACTTGAAACTATAAACCAGAATAAACTGCACTTTGTGCTGCTTTTGGCCATGATGTTTTCTCACAACAACAGAAATGTAATTAATGTAGATATATAAAGTCCATGAGAAATGAAATCACTGTAGAAACTTTGTATTGTACTTCTTTGTACCTTATTAAATAGAAACCAGCAAAATTACATAGAATGTATTAGTTGCTACAGTGATTTATTTTATGTCAATGTACACTATCACCTTTCAATACAAAATAGAAATGAATTGCAACTATGTTAAACATGTACATTTTATTGTACTGTAATTATCCACTATAGCGATTTATTAAGCTCAAAGAAAGACCTTATACTGCCACCACTCAAAATATCACAACAAACAGTTTGATTTTAGATCTAAATTTTCTAATATACCTCAGTTGGTTTGACCTAAATTTATAGCACTATCTGGTTTGTTTCATGAGACTTCTAAGGAAACACAAATACAGAAAATACACTGTAGTTACTAAAGTACAGTTTTCTACTATACATGTACTATCATTATAAAGAAGTTTACTTTTCATTGGTGTTCTTCATTTGTGTCCACATTGCTACAAAAGTAATAATTAAGTATTGCTAGGAAAAGCATTTATGTCATCTGTGCCGGGACAAGAAGATTGCTTAGGATTCTTTTGGCCAGGCTATGAGTGAAAATAGTTTCAGGTGTGAAAGTTTATTTGTTTGAAAGTATGATAGTGAAGTTACCAGGAAAAATTTTCAGCCAGTTTGGACCCTTTCATTTTTCCATGCCAGCATCTTAGCCTCCATTCTGATACTTAATAGAAAAGCACAGACATGCCAACAGAGGACATCACCACAATCAATGAAATGCTTCCTGTCACACCAGCTGCCTAATCCAATATTACTTCATTGACAATTCTATCTTCAAAGAAAAATGATAGCATAAATATTTGATTGAATTTAAACATTAGTCTTCCCTAGTATGACAGTTATGAATTGCAGAAGGTAAATTGCATGACTTTTCCGAAAGATAGTGGGATTTCAGTGAAGCCATCCACCTCAGTATAGATTTTGCCGGAACAAACAAGCTATTTTTACCATGAGTAATACTTCCCCCCTGGGAAATGGTGTCATGATATATAATTCAAAAGTGTTAATTAGACTGAACTGATAACTTATGCAACAAACATGAACATCTTTTTGCAGTCTTTATCTAGTTTTTAAGCCTCAGCTCATACTCAGAAAAATATGAATCATTCACATTTAAGTACTGATATCGCTCCTAATGTTAAGGAACAAATTAGTTGAACCTTGGTTTATAGAAGTACCTGGTTTATCTTATGCTCAAAGTATTAAGCTAAAGAGTAAAAATGTGAAGCTAAAATGTTAAGCCACATTCAATAGAAATAACCACTTTGACTAGTTTTTATTGACTAATTCTTGCCAGTATTGATTGCTAAAGAATATGAGCATAGAAAATGTTGAACAAACTGTAACATCTCATAGATACACCAAGTTTGCTGATTTTGAATATTTTGAAATAAACATCACTGGATAATAAATGAAAGGCAAAACCTTAAAAATCAATCACAAAAGTCCATTAATGTGTTGATTAAGCAAAGAACATGGTTTTCAGAAAATTGAAAGAAAGTCATTTATTATACTTGGCTAATTTTAGTGGCACAAAATTTACTGCCCTTAACCAGCCTCATTTGCGAATTTTCTTCTCAATGTTCTGAGTATTCTGACTGCCAACATGGGTGCTAATTAGCATCAATTTTACTGGTAATATTTTTCTCTGCTTGGGGAATGACTACAGCTGTTTGCTGGGAACAGAAATGTGAGAATAGCCCTTTTCCAAATTTCTATGGACCAGTGGGCTGTAGTAATTGATTTCAGTCATAGCTAATCCAAGCTAGTTTAGAACTCCATAACTGACTGTATATCCTATTAGTGATCCTATCAACCATCAAGCTTGCCTAAGGTGACAAGAAAAACAACTCAATTGCCACAACTCAGACACCGTGGAAAATAAAGTCACCTACTGTGGAGTGACAGGACTCACATGGGAACCAGGCTCCTCTAACAAAATATCTTTTCAAGAATCCCTCTTTAAACACTTGATGAAATGGGGTTTGCTTTATGATGTTCATTTAAAATCGCATTAGAAAATTCGCTTGGTTCCCCTTTGCTGTTGCCAAGTTTTGGAACCCTGATTACCAGATCCACAGCAGACACATAAAGCAGTGTAATTTATTACAAAAGTGTATTTTTTGTGTGTCAGTTAATGTCCGTAAGTATCTAAGTTTGAAAATTTGCCTCACAGAAGATATGTAATGTTAGGATCTCTGAAGGCTGCATACTGAACCATTGGTGTTTGCTAACTCAGAGTTTGTTTTTCCTGAAAAATAGAAATTTAACTTATATGGTGAAACTACATGAATAATTTTGATAATGGAAACATTATCTAACTGCTTCTAAAAAATCCTCTACCAAAGTGCATGGTCACAAGATAAAATAGACACCTATAGTTTAATATGCAGATTTCTAATAATCCACAATTTTAATGCAACACAGAAACTTGAGAACTTCTTGATTCATGGTTTTTGTCTCAAAACCATTATTTTTTGTTATATTGATTTTTTTGAGAGAGGGTATGATATAGTTCCCACTGGCTTCAAAAGTGTCAGTCTTCCTCGTTTGGCCCTCAGATGCTGAGATTCCAAAAGTTTATCACCACCCTGTCGTTCCAAACAATGTTTTCCTACCCCTGAAAATCGATATATATGTCTTGAGACCATTTACTTCACTTCTTTATGCCGGATGCCTTCCCTTTTCATTTAGTCATTGAATGACAACAGTACCTCATGTTGGGTCCCTGGCCATCAGTTTATTGGTTCCATTATGGTTTCTCTGATAAATTTTTAAAGTGGAAAGATATTTTAGAAATTTAAAATTGTGATTTTATAGGATAGAAAGCAACCGAAGGGTTGAGAAAGAATACCACATGGTGTTAAGTGCAGTATAAGAAGGGGAGAAAGTACATTTGTCGTGTGCCGCTATTGAGTTTTAATTTTGGTCATGACTGCATAAGCATATATTTATTGGTTAACACATGAGGGAATAAAAGTAAAAGCAACTTCCTCTTGGATTAGTTTGACTAAGACTGAGCCCAAGTTTTGATTCTTCATGTCTTTCCTCTATGTCTTCGATCTGTCTATGGTGTGTTGTTACTGGCAAGTTCATAGCGTATCTTTTTGTATGCCTGATGCCTGCCCTTTGCCTGTGTGCTCTGCATGTGTGTCTGTCATGCTTGTGCATGTTCTGTGTCTCTGCCTGTGTTTTATCTGAGTTTGTACTAGTCCCTATGAAGGGAACTCTGCTCTGCATTACTAAACACAGAAATTACAGTGTGGGAAAGATTAAAGGAATTCTTTACAAAAATCTTCAACAGAATTTCACAAGGTAAGAAATTACTTTACTGATCAAAACTCACCCAGAGTAGCACTCAAAACAACAAACAAATGTTATTAACATATAACTGAATGTTGCTACCGGCATTTATAGGGCATTTTTGTTTGTTTAAAGCTGCTTTCAAACTGGTTACTGTTTTTAGGAAATGATTACCAAAACACATACATACAAGCATACATTATTCTCTGTCAGGGAATTGAAGAGTATATAATTGAAGATGCATTTAGCTTAAAAGCTAGTTGTTTGGGAAATCCTGGGAATAAGGCTGGTTACATTGTTCTCTTAATGGTAGGTTAAACTTAAACAAACTGGGAGTAGAGTGGTTACTGTCTTAAATGATCTCATGGTACATTATTAGTATGGCTCACAGGTCCAACAAAAGGTTTTTTCTTTGGAGTCAAGAGAACTTTCAGAAAAAGTAAGTATGGCTAAACATATATGGATATAAAGTTATACAGGTCTATACACACTCATACACACACACACTCAAATTCACATACACAAATGACAAGGCAAATCAGAAAATGTGAATGAGAGTCAGTTTTAATATTTTGTAAATAGCCTATACTTTTATAGTTTTTTATAAACATTTTTAATAATTTAGTAGTTTTTATTTATGTGCTTTGGCATTTTGTACACATGTATGTCTGTGTGAAGGTGTCATATCTTGAAGTTATAGACAGTTGTGAGCTGTCATGTGGTAGTTGAACCCAGGTTCTCTGGAAGAGCAGTCAGTGCTCTTAACTGCTAATCGATCTCTCCAGTCCCAGTGGTAAAGTTTTATTGGCATATACTCATTGTAGATAGTACTGAATTTCTCACAGACAATGTCTTTCAAGTGTACTGTCTTCTTTGATCATACTCACCTCTCTCAAATCCATCTTCTTTTTCCTCCATTTGTAAGTCTCTTCTACTCTCCTCCACCTCTTGTGCTTCCTTATCACAACTGCATCTGCATCAGTCCTCACAACTTCATACACATCTACAATTATCTAAATAAAAACTTCAATTAAAATTATTATTCCTTTTTCTATCAGGCCAGATAAAGTGGAAACACCTGTGTGTACTGGTATATATATTCATATTATATACAAGTACTCACCTACCCACAGAATACTTGTATATAATATGAATATATTCACATGCTTCCACAATACAAGGAATATCTGTGTGGTAGTCTTATATAGAATACAGAGTACAGTTGTATATGCAAATGCTTCCATAATACATAAAGGGTCCATGTGATAGTTTGGAAGAAGATTAAAGTATTTTTAAAGTGATCTCAGTTGATTAGTTACAGAAACTAAGCTGTACTATTTTAACTTTGTAGCTATCAACTATTTTTAAAATAGTAATACTATTTCTTTTTACTTTAAGCAGGGAAGGTAAATACGCTAAAGTTAAAAGGTATTTGAAGTTAATATATTAGATCTCAATAGAAGACTTAGCTTGAATTTTTATGTATTTAACATATAAAGAAAAACACGGATTAGCAAAAAAATAATACTTGCTCTCAAATCTGATGTTTTGAGTTATTCCTGAGATCCACATGGTAGAAAGAAGATTGAGTGCTGAAATTTGTCTTCTGACTTCAAAATGTTTGCTTTGGAATACACAAACACACACCCACACATACACACATACACATACACAGAAAACATAGTTATTCTAATGTTTTCTTGCATTTGCTTATTGTCTGACAATTGACAGTTAGAAAAGTATTTTTACATATATTTATGATTTTCAAGTCTAAATTTTAATTATGTTAAACTATATACATATTAAATTGAAATAACATTGTGGATTGGGATAATCAGAAGGAAGCAAATGATATGAGGATAATGGACAGGTATACCTGAAATCTTAGAGAAAATGGTGGCCCCTTCTGGTTTCAAAAACTGGGGAAGCCATATAGGAAAGCTTGTTGAATTCCCACTATGATAGTACATGACATGGAATTCATAATACATATTAGATTATGTATTATCCCAGGCTAGCCTAGAGCTCATTATGTAAACAATGAAGATCTCTGGTCCTCCTGTCTCTGATTCTTACATGCAGGGATTATAGCCCTGCATCATTGTGCTTGGTGCATGAAATCTTAAGGATCAAATCCAGGGACTCTGTGTGCTAGGCAAGCTCTCTATGAACTGACTGAGGGCTCTAGCCCTATGTGATGTTTTAGAGTTGATTACTTCAAAGTTTGCTTTTAAATTACTTTATATTGTGTATATTGTAGTCTATGATTCATTACGATTTTTTTCCACAATTTATCCAATGTACTGTCATGTCAAACCTGGATGCTTCTGTCATGACTATTTCATCCAATCATTTTAACACTTCTAGAAGACTACTTATGGTAGCTTTTTTTTTTTTTGACTTGTGAACTCTATCACTTTTAAGAGTGTGCTAACAAAACTGAAATTTGCTACAGGGCAAAGTTTCCTTTTATTTAGAAAATGGATAGCTAAGTGGTTTCTGAGGGGAAAAATGAACTCAGAGATTCCCATTTTATTATCTAATTTCACAATATATGTTTAACACAGAACCTTTGTTATTGTGGGGTGTACAACACAGATTAGAAGCATTGTCATTAGAAGTTCAAGTAGGAGGAATAAAGAGGGTTGCTGTTGTGTGGTCTCTGAAAATCAGTGGAGACTCAAGGATGAACTCATTAATTTATGGGACAGATTGAACGTTGATGTGGGATTCCTCTCTCTATGCTGTGAATAAGTTTTATTACCATTGATTAATAAAGAAGCTGCCTTGGGCCTATAGCAGTGCAGAATAAAGCAAGGTAGGAATTCCAAACAGAGATAGAGGATAAAAGAAGGTGGAGTCAGGGAGATGCCATGTAGCTGCCAAAGAAGACAAATGCCCTGGAAACTTACCAGTAAAACACAAACCTCACAGTGAAATATAAAAAAAAAATAGGAATGGGTTAATTTAAGATGTAAGAGTTAGTTAATAAGAAGCCTAAGATAACAGAACAAGCAGTGTTTGAATTAATACAGTTTTGTGTGAATATTTCAGGTCTGGGAGGCCAGGATCAAACAAGCAGCCTCCGTCTACTGATCATTACAAATCATCTATTTGTATTTAATTTACAAAAGTTCATATACTAGTAACTATAAAACAATTGGTGGATTTTGCTTAATTTTATGAATATTTTTATATTTTCATTATTTTAAATAATGTGTATGTGAATATGTGTGTTGAGGTATGGGCATGTGAATGAAGGTGCCTGTGGAGATCAGAGGAGTCAGAGCCTCCTTCAGTTAGAGCTATAAGCATTTGTGAGCCATCATGAGTGCTCCAGAACAGAAAAAGAATGCTCCACAAGAGGAGCGTGAGCCCTTAGCCACTGAACTATCCCACTAGCACTTCTCTGCAACTTAACTGAATTATCATAGTTAATGCTCTGACAATGTACTGCAAATGGCGCCTGGGGAAAAATCATTCATTTAGCATAATCTGTTCTAAAAAGGCATGGTTTTTTTGTCTTCAAGTAACAGAAGAAAGAATAATGAATTTTGATAAATTCCAAATGAATATCATGCAAGAAGCCTCTTTAAAATTACCAATATGTAGAGGTAATAATGGAAAGTGGCTCTTAATATAACTGAAAGTTAAGATTATTTCCCCTTTAGAAATTTCGAGTTTGGGTTGATATAAGGTTAAGGTAATAATCAAAGCTCCTAATATATAGGCCTCGTAAGGAAAGATGAATGCTAGAAATAAAGGATAAATTATAAGGAGCTAAACTAAGTCACTCCGGCCTCCATGCTTGCTGCATCATTTGTATAGTGAATCTCTTTAAGACTTTTGGCTGTGATGTAAATGACATTGGGATACCGAAAGTTCTACATTAAGACGCCAGAAAAGGAGGTGTGGAATAGTGACTGGAGGATAAGTTGTCAGTCAACAAATGTTGGTTCCATTTGTTGGTTCCTGAATTCCAGCATGGTGGAGCTGTTTGCTGCCTCTGAGAGCCATGCCCATAGCCCCATTTTTAGGCACACAGCCAGTCTATGTTGCCATTAAGCAAGTTGTTGCAGTCTGATCACAGACCCCACTCAAATGTTCCATAGCCAAGCCTCCAGAAAGAGTTGTGCTGGCAGCTGGCCCAGAAGGCCGGCATTTCAAAACTGCCACTTTTTCCTGCTACCGCTGAATCAGGAAAACCTCTCTTAAAGGAGCTGCGGCATGATTCAAGTAAACAGGCACACCGCAAGCAAACAGCAAAAGCCGTGTTAAAATCTGTATTATTCTTAGGTTTTTAAGTGGACTTAGTTGGCCATGTTGGCGTACAAATTTGTTGGTTCCTGGTTACTTTTTTTTTTTAATTAAATCACTGCTTGGCCCATTACCTCTAGCTTCTTATTGACTAACTCTTACATATTAATCCAACCCATTTTTACTAATCTGTGTATCAGATTAGTAAACTTTACTTTATCAGGTAAAGTTCCCTGTGTCTGTCTCCAATGGGGCTACATGGCTTCTCTCTAATTCCTCCTCCTTTCTCCCAGCATTCCATTTAGTTTTCCCCACCTAACTCTGTTCCCCTATAGCTCTGCTATAGGCCCAAAGCAGTTTCTTTATTCATTAATGGTAAACACAGCATACACAGGTCACATCAAACAAATAAAAAGGAACTTTAGGAACTCTGCTTATCAAGCAATTTTGATTTAAGGTGTCAGCCCTCATTTTTCCATAGTCTGTGAGGTTTTCTTTCAGACAGAATCACATTACAGAAGTGGGAACTGAAACCTTCCTTCTGAATGGTGGTCTGCAATACTTTGCCACATGTGTACAGTCCCATAGACTTCATGATTGTGAGCTTCACAGCTAAGTCCATTGTTCAGAGTGTAAAATACAATGTAACTCTTTATTACATGAATATTCCACCATGAATGTCAATATCAATCACCAGTATCAGACTGTAGCAGGTTCTCTTAGACTGCCAGCCCCCAAATCATGACATGGAGTCTTACTATTAGTTATGAATGCTTGGCCTTACCTTAGTTGTTCCCAGCTTTTACTAAACTTGAATCAATTTAATTCTATTAATTTAAGTCCTGCCCTGAGGCTCATTTACCTCATTTATGTATCTCCATCCTGCTTTCTTGCTTCCTCCATGCCTTGCTGAGGGGCCATCTACCGTTATCCCTCTGCCCTCCAGCCCTGCCTATCCTTCCTCTGCCTAGGTATTGATATTAGACCAACTTCAACATTGCATTATAAGGTTAGAGAGGAATAGCCTAAAGTTTTTAAGCAACAAACCTTAATATATCCAGTAACCTTACAGCAACATCTGCCAAATGATAGATATGCCCAAAGTTGGGCAAGAGTTAAATGGAGTCCTTCAAAAATTTGGATTTAAAGATATTCAAGGAAACAATATTCTCATATGACATACATTCACTTTTGTGAAGCAAATATTAAACTCATGCTCAGTTTGTCATAGAATTATCACTAAAGAATAGATAGACTTGGTTAAAGCTGTTTTAGAGCCTTGTCCACAATAACAATGGAGTCTCTGGTTCAGAGAAGAGGTTAAGACTATTGAACACTGGAGTAAAGCTAAAGGAATGGAAATCTCCAAGGTCCACCTGTTTGAGAAGGAGATGATGCTACTGTAGAAAGGCAACCTTTATATTATGACTCTACTCTGGCTTTATGCCACACAGAAGCTTTGAATTTTCATGGAGAGGAAAGATATTATCTTAGAATGGAAATTTTTACCACATAAACCAAGTAAAAAATTTAAAAACTTAAGTGGAAAAGGTCTCTGAGTTAATTTTAAAAGGAAAATTGAGATCTCATCAATTATCAAGAGTAGATCCAGCAGGAATTATCGGACCTTTTCATAATGAAGAAACTGACAAAATATGGGCAAAAAGTGAATCCTGGCAAAGAGCTTTCGGCACTTTCTTGAGGGAGATAACAGTGAATCCCCCCCCCAAAAGTGAATTCAACTTGTACACAGAACTAGTTGGATCCTTCTTTTCATTGTATGGGACACACCAATAACTGAAGCCCTTACATTATATACTGATGTAAATAAATCTATAAAGGCATGTTACAAACCAGAAAATTTAAGGAAAGTGGATCAAAGCCCTTATGATTCTATCCAAAAGTCAGAATTATATGCTATTCTCATGGTACTAAGGAATTTTAAAGAACCATTCCACATAGCTATGGATTCATAATATACAGAAAGAATTGCTTTGTGTATTGAAACTACTGAATTTATACCAGATGATACAGAATTGACTTTAATATTTATTCAGTTACAAGATAAAATCAAAAATATGAATCATCCCATATATGTAACACACAGCTGATTCCATTTGGGTCTGCCAGGCCCTCTAGCAAAAGGTAATGCAAAAGTCGATCAATTATTGATTTGAAATGTGCTGAAGGCCTCAGAAGTTCATTTAAAAACATCATGTCAATAGAAAAAGTTTTAAAAAAAAGTTTTCTATCGCATGGCAACAAAACAAGGAAGTTTGCTTGTTCTTATACAACCTAACACCAAGACCTGCAGGAAGTAAACCAAAGGGCACTCAAAGGAATAAAATCTGGCAGATGGATGTGTTCCATTTTGTAGAATGTTCAGGTTTTCAATGCTTAGTGTTTGGAAAAGGTAACCACCATTTGCTAGAGGTTATGGGTATACCTGTACAAATAAAGACAAATAATGCTCCAGCATATGTCTCTAAGAAAATGAAACAGTTTTTTGCTTATTATAATATAAAGCATATTACAGGTATATCACATAATCTTACAGGGCAAAAAGTTATAGAAAAGAACAATTGAAACTCTAGAACATACATTAAATAAACAGAAAGGGGTAATAAAGACCCCAGAAATTGATTTCATAATGCTTTATTATCTTTGAATTTTCTAAATGCTAATGAGAAAGGAAAATCAGCTGCAGAAAGAGATTGGACAGTAGGTATTTTCATAACTCAGAGTGACATAGGAGAATTCTCAGCTTCAAACACGCCTTTAAACATTTTCCCAAAACCTCAGCAGATTCTAAGCAAACTGCCTGGAGACCCATATCTTGTTGCCCCTAGAGACAAATACACGGGGCCATTTTCCAGGTGTTGTTTTGCTGCTTCAAGGCCAGAATTTAAGCAACTTAAGTGTGCACCTTCTTCCCAACTTCAAGGATCAGTCAACTATTTACTTACTGTCTGGGAACCTTCACCAACTTCAAGCTAGGAGTAAGGCCACTTGCTGATTGGCCAGTCATTGTGACATTCCTAGCCTGAGAGAAGCTACATGACTCATCCTGTGCAATGAGAAAGGGACAGGCCCTGAAAATGTAGCATTTATGGTCCAGAGTTTGGCTGGGCAAGGAGAAAGAGAGGAGAGGTAGAAGGCAGAGAGAGAATGAAAAGATCTAGAGAGCAGAGGGCAGCAATGCAGGGAGGTATAGAATGAAGGGCAGGGCCGCAGTAGAGAGGCAAAGAAAGGAAGGGCGTGGAACTAATTAGGGAGAAGCTGCTGAATAGAGCATTGGGAAGAGAGCTAGAGAGATTTTAGAGAGAGAATTTTTTTCTAGATGAAACGAAGAGAAAGTTGCCATAAGAAAACACTTGTGGTTTTTTTTTTCCCCATGAGAAAAAAAGGTCTAACTATTAGATAAATAAAAACTTTTCCTAAACTCTCTCCACAGTTGTGGATTTTCTCACATACTCTGGTGACGACTGGGCTGGCTCCACAACAGTCACTAATATATTTACTATGTATTTATAGCACCGAGAGGGCTTTTACATGGAAATGGGAGGGTAAGACTGGAAGACAGATCATGCACATTGATAACATGTACATTAAATTAAATATATTTTGTCAATTCCTAAAGTGACTTCAAACATCACCAAGACAAATTTTCAAAAAAAAAGAATAACAAATAAATCATAAAAATGCCTTAAAGTGAAAAAAGTAAAAGCAGGGAAAATGTGAAATGGTCAGATATTGTGGAAGAGAATATTTGTTTAACTCTTTAAAGATGTATTACATTTGTTTATGCTGCATTTGTTTAAATATGTAAAGATATGTTTGTAGCATGACTAATAAAATCCCAGATATTGGGGTTTATCTTGAAAGATCAAAGAAACAAAGCAGCCAACCACTAGAAAGCTCTTACCTCTACAAAATCTTCAGACTGAAAAGAAAATGAGTTTCTGTTTCATCCTGCCTTATACTCCTCTCTAGTGCTGGGATTAAAGGTGTGCAGCACCACTGCTCAACCTCTATGGCTAACTAGTGTATGTGATGGGATTAAAGGTGTGTGCCACCACTGCCTGGTCTGTATGACCAACTAAAGTAGCTATCCTTGTGCTCTGATCTTCAGTCAAGCTTTATTTATTAAAACACAAATAAAATATCAATGTATTTTCCCTTTTTATCTAAAATAAAAAAGAAGGCTATAACTAATATAGAAAAACTATATGCAATAAGTACAATAACTATATACAATATATGCATACAGTAAATACATCAACAATGTCTGACCCATTTGTATTTGACAAATTCAGAGAAAAAAACACCATTTCTATCTTATCTTGATGAGTCCAAAGTCTTCTACCTAATTTACTTTTTATCATAACCTGCATTACCATCTCAAACTATCTTTTGGTATTTCTCCACATTATACACTTTACACTTCTTTAATGAATTTCTTTTCTGAGTTTCATAAACAAGAAAAACTCTAAAAAAAATTGGAATCAACATACCCAGTAGCCAGCAATACCACTACTGGAAATATACCCAAAGGATATTCAATCATACTACAAAGACAAATGTTCAACTATGTTCATAGCAGCATTATTTGTAATAGCCAGAACCTGGAAACAACCTAGATGACCCTCAACCAAAGAATGGATAAAGAAAATGTGGCACATTTACACATTAGAGTACTACTCAGCAATAAAAAACAATGACCTCTTGAATTTTGCATGCAAATTAATGGAATATCCTGAGTGAGGTAACCCCGACCTGGTGTGGGAGAATTGTCTGTATTCTGTCAATCATGATTTAAATAAATTCTGATTGGCCATTAACCAGGCAGGAAGTATAGGCGGGTCAACCAGACAGAAAAGAGAGGCGGGGTGATGAGACCAGGAGAATGCTGGGAAGGGGGAAGCCCATTCCTCCTCACTCCTGCCCAGACCACCTAAGAAGCAGGATGTGACCTGCCCCGCTGAAAAAGGTACGAAGCCATGTGGCTAACATAGGTAAAAATAATGGGTTAATATAAGTTAAAAGAGCTAATACGAAGCCTGAGCTAATGGGCCAATCAGTTTTATATCTTATGGAGACCTCTATGTGATTTTCTTTGGGGCTAAATGTCTGTGGGAACCAGGCAGGACAGAAACCCTGACAAGCAGGCCTTCAAGTTACACAGACCCAAAAAGATGAACATGGTATGTACTCACTCAAAAGTGGATACTAGCTGTAAAAAAAAAAAAAGGACATTGATCCTATAGTTCACGATCCTAGAGAAGCTAAGTAATAAGGTGAACCCAAAGGAAAAAAATTACATATAGACCCACCTGGAAATTGGAAACGGACACGATTGACTGTCAAGGTTGGGAGCATGGGGGTGGGGGGACAGGTGAGGGCAGGAGGAGAAGAGGAGGGGAGAGGGGAGGGGAGAGGAGAACTTGAGGGAATGGGATGGTTGAGATGGAGGAAGGACAGAGATGGAGAACAAGGAAAAAGATATCTTGATTGAAGGAGCCATTATAGGGTTAGCAGAAACCTGACTCTAGAGAAATTCTCAGGAATCCACAAAGATGACCCCAGCTATGACCCTAAGCAATAGAGGAGATGGGGCCTGATCTTGATTTGCCCTCTATTCAGACTGATGATTATATTAAATATCACCATAGGACCTTCATCCAACAAGAGATGGAAACAGAGGCAGAGACCCACATTGAAGCACTGGACTGATCTCCCAAAGTCCAGTTGAAGAGTGGAAGGAATTAGAATATGAGCAAGGAGGATAAGACCATGATGGGTTCATCCACTGAAACAGTTTGCCTGAGCTAATGGGAGCTCTCCAACTCCAGCCAGACTGGGAAAAAACAAGCATAGGACCAAACTATTTCTTCTTAATGGGGTTGACAGTTGCATGGATAGGACAGACTGAGGGGCCACTGGCAGTGGCACCAGGATTTATCTCTACTGCATGTACTGGCTTTTTGCGATCCTATTCTCTTTGGATGTATACCTTGCTCAGCCTAGATATAGTAGGGAGGGCCTTGGACCTTCCACAAGGCAATGTGCCTTACCCTCTCTGAGGATTAGATGGGGGTTGGGTGGGAGGGACTGGGAACTTGGATTGGTAATTTTTTAAAAATCTAATAAAATTTATTTACTAATTTACTGCATGTCTTGTGGAGGTAGCCATAGCTGCTTATTGCAATGGGAACCTTAGATCCAAAGACAGGATTTCACAGCACTGGTCTCTATCCTCTAGGCACTCCATTACATTTCAAAAACAATAACTTGTTCTATAAGAAACTTTAATACTATCACAATCCATTAAATCAAATATGTCTTCATATCAATTTGAAAACATTCTTCCTCCATTTTGAAAGTTGCCAGTTAATAACTAACTAGTCCCATCCTTTCAATTTGCTAAGAAGGTACATGGCTATATGTCAAGTACCCTCAATGTCTCTATCTCCACCTTGAAATCACTTGTGATTTCATTTGTAGGATATCAGTACTTGAGAATAATTCAATCTGTGTACCACAGAATTAATCTGAAGTCACCAGCATGAAATCATTTGGATTTAATGTTAAGATGTAAATCCTGCAGAATATGTCTTCAAGTTGTTCTTCAAAACTGTCCATTTTTCCTAGTATACAATGTCTGATTCAGCCACAGCATGGTTGCAATGGAAAACAGAAGACAGAAGGAAATATGCGAGTTATGTCTGAAGTCACATAGTGCTGATGCAAGCATTCTCAACTGATGTGTTTTCAAACATCCTTGTTGAAACTGGTCAAGTTAATATTAGAATTAACTCCTGTTTCTAATATTTTTCCTGTTTAACTACAATGAGAAAATATATTAACTTGTCAATAATGGGCTGGAAAGAGTTTTGTAAAATAGATGTACAATGCAGAAAAAAATTATCTTAATGATTTAAATGAAGCCTGTTGAAGAAAAACAAACAGCTTGAAATTGTCTGGTTAGAATTTGGTCACAGTATTACTAAAAGTCAGAATTCTTTTCAATGTTTCTTCAGATAACAAACAAGAGAGTGAGTCTCAACAGTCACTGCCACTTTGGACTAGGGACCAGTGATAAAAAGTATCTTCCTTCTCGAGTTCGGCTTGAAAACTGGGTAGCTTTAAACTTTTTACCAATTTAGCACTCATTAGAATACATTATACGCTTTTGTTTGTTTTCTTGCTTATATATCAAAGTTCTAATAATGAGCACTTTTAAAAATAATTCATATAAGCAGGACATAAAAGTCTACAATCTTCTGATGCACACTGACAAACATTATTAAATTCATAGAAGACAATAAAGTCTAACTGAGCTATAAGTGATCATATAAAGTTTACCAAGCTGAGGTGAAGAAGGATGTGAAATCTTCAGCTAACCAAGTTTCTTTAAAAGGAGGGTAAGTGTCATGGTCCTGCACAACAATAGAATGTACACTTCCATATACATATATAATAAATCATTTATTAAGTAGCATAAACATAAGGTAAATTTTCAAATTCATGTTTATATATGACTTTACTATGTAAGACTGTTTCTAGGAATCTTTCAGATAAACTTTGATTAAATCTGCATGTATTATGTAATTGAATATACAAACACACATATATCTACATTTATGACTATACATATATATATTATTTTACATTTTGTAAAGTTAGTGTAAATGTGAAATATTTATGTATTATTTTTTCAAATATATGCATTCTTATACACATTATATACAAGACATAAAAGATAATTTCTTACAGTGATTTTGCTTTTCTATTTGGATTTTCAATACAGGGTTTCTTTGTGTAACAGCCCTAACAGTCCTAGAACTATCTCTGTAGGCCTGGATGGCCTTGAACTCACAGAGGTCCATCTGCCTCTGCCTCTCAAATACTGGGATTAAAGGCATGCGCCACACATACCACCCAACTCTTATAGTGATGTAATGCCATTTTCTATATAGGCTGTTAAAGATGGTCTTCAGAAACAAATTTCTTTACAGTAAATAGAACCTAGCTTGTTCCTTATTTCTAAACAACATTATCTTTTTATAAATACTCCTAGAAAATTTTCTGATTAGGTATTTGTTTCATATATAATGATCATACACACACATAATATATATTATGATTATATGTAACACAAACCTGGGATTCCACTAAGATTCGTATGACACTGTAAGGATTTAAGGTTAAATCAGCCCTATGCATGAAATGAATACTAAGGTCAGTAATGGTCTATTGCTAACATTATGCTTTTATAAAATCACTTCAATCCAATGAACTAACTCACTAGTAGTTTCTTGCTCTGACACATTGCATTACATTTGATCTATGATTTTTTTAAAAAAGTATAGAAATTTATTGAGGATATTGTTTTCCAATTGTTACTTGCCAAGTTACTTGCCAATTTAAATATTCCTAGTTGAATATTTAAACTAGATGCATTTAAATTCTCTTAGTAATTAAGCAAATAAAATTTTAGGAGTTTTTTTGATATTTAAAGAGTTCATATTTTAAAACTAACAAATTCAAGTATATAAGTTTTGATTTTGTTTCAGTGAAGAAAATTGCCATATGACATTTTCACAAATGAAGGAAAAATACATATGGTAAAGAGTCTCTGTGAGGATTACAAGTCAGGAGGATAAGATTTTCACACTTATATTTTATGGCAACACATCCAAAAGCATATGTGCATAAGACATAATTTGCAATATTATGGAATAATAAATACATGCAGCATGTATAATATATACATACATTCACATATATATTACAGAAAAGTCCTTAATAAATTTTGAATCACTAATATAATATGTCACATAGTGGAATGATACATTTAAGTGGCTGTGAATGTTTCAATTTGTAAATTATATAAACTGTGAGTGAAAACTGAGTTGTGTGCTCCCTACAGACAGTTCCATGCTCACATGTTGGAGGACAATGACAACTATTGAAGACTAAGAAAGGTGGGACAACATATTTTCAAAGCCACAAGGTGTGTGGTTTTCAATGTAATTCCTAAGAATAAGCCTTGTTGAAAGTAAATTATTTGACAGATTTATTTCTTAATTCTGATGCAGTGTGTTTACAAAGAAAAGTAGTTTTCTAACAAAATTAGTACATATATATATTCCTATATAACTTATTCCTATTGTTAGTCTATTGGCTCATTGTCTCTACTTTTAATATTTTCCTAGGCATATTTATGACAGTATAAAAGAGAACTGCTTTCACACTAAAAATATTATTAGCAATTATTTTATTAATTAAGATTTGGTAATGAATTTGATAATTAATGATATTCATAAGCTGATACTTTTGCTTTACATTGTCCTTTGCTCTGCATTGTTTAATGAATATATTTCATGTGTTTATTTTCTGGTTGTCTAGCCCTTTTTTTTTCTTAAAATTTTTTGTTTATTGTGTTGTAAAACACTCTCATACTGAAAAGTTGATATTCTTATCATGCCAAACTTTAGTTTAAAAGAATTTTCTGACTTCCCCATATTCTTGGGCCATATAATTCAACACATGAGCTGGCATACACGCACAAAAAATATTTTCTGAGTGTGCTTTTGCTGTGGTTCACTTCCACTAATACAAAAAGAAAGAACATGTTCCTTGTATAGCAGTTATTAGGGCCCTTTGTAAACTTTCAAATATTTCCTTTGGCATTCAAAGAAAATCTTGCTTTCTAATTTTTTTCTTTTTCCTAAGCTGCAATCCAATTTTTAAAGGATCTGTACTTCAGATTTCTGTTTTTAATTCTTACTCCAGACATGAAATAGCTATAACAATTATAAAACCATCATACTGTTCCACAGATTCATCCAGACCCCGGTAAGTGGGGCCCAGCCCGTCCTCGAGGCTTTCTGGCCACTTAGAGCCCCCCTCTACTGGCTTTGCTGCTTATCCCAACCCAGCTTGTCCCCGGGCATCCCTTCTCATATGCATGGTCCTAACTGCACCCGAACTCAGCCTATCCAGGCTGAGGCCTTGGGGGAAGGGCGAGTCCTCTGCTACAGGGCCTCCTTTGTCCCATGGAGCTGAGTGGAGCAGAGCAGGCAACTCTCAGTAAGCCCGCCCTTAAGACTGGGAACCCCTGGGCGAGGAAGGAGCCCAACCAGCTTCCGCAGCTTCATCTGGACCCCAGGAGCCTAGCGGAGCTGAAGGGAGCAGAGTGGGCAACTCTCAGAAGAGATGGGCAGGCGCCAATCAAAGAATTCATCCAACAACCTGAAAAGCAACATGATAACACCAGAATCCAGCGAATATGGAACAGGAAAACCCGAGCAACCTGTCCCAGATGAAGTAGAAGAAATTGACTTTAAACATAACTTTATGAAAGTTATAGAGTCCTTTAAAGAAGAGGTGTAAAACTCATTTATCGAAAGGGATGAGAAAACTAACAAAAAGTTAGAAGAAATGAATAAATTCCTCAAAGATACCCTAGAAAACCAAGAAAAAGCAATCAAACAGGTAATGGAAACAGATCAAAACTTGACAACTGAAATGGAGGCAATGAAGAAAACACAAACCGAGAGATGGCGGGAAATGGAAAATCTGGATAAATGAACGAGAACCACACAGACAAGTATAACCAACAGAATACAAGAGATAGAAGAAAGAATCTCAGATGCAGAAGACATGATAGAGAAAATAAAATCAGTGATAGAAACAAACGACAAATCCAACAAATTCGCAACACAAATCATCCAGGAAATCTGGGACACCATGAAAAGACCAAATCTAAGAATAATTGGGATAGAAGAAGGAGAAGAATTCCACTCCAAAGGCCCAGAAAATATATTCAACAAAATTATTGAAGAAAACTTCCCGAACCTAAAGAAGGATATTCCTATGAAGGTTCAAGAAGCATACAGAACACCAAATAGGCTGGTTATAAAAAAATCATCCCCTCGCCATATAATAATCAAAACACAAAACATACAGAATAAAGAAAGAATATTAAGAGCCGCAAAGGAAAAAGGTCAAGTAACATATTAGGGTAATCCTATCAGAATTACATCTGACTTCTCTATGGAAACCATGAAAGCCAGAAGGTCTTGGATAAATGTGCTGCAGAAACTAAGAGACCATGGATGCAAGCCCAGACTACTATACCCAGCAAAGCTTTCTTTCACCATCGATGGGGAAAACAAGATATTCCAGGATAAAAACAAATTTAAGCAATATGTAGCCACGAACCCAGCCTTACAGAAAGTACAAGAAGGTAAACCACAACTAAAGAAGGCAAACAACACCCATAATAACACAGACAGCTAACAACCCTACACCACCTCAACGCAAAGAAGGGAGACACACAAACCCTTCCACAAAAAAGAAATTAACCGATATGAACAACCACTGGTCATTAATAACGTTTAATATCAATGGACTCAACTCAACTATAAAAAGACACAGGTTAAGAGAATGTATACAAAAACAGGATCCAACATTCTGCTGTTTACAAGAAACACACCTCAACCACAAAGACAGCCATTATCTCAGAGTAAAGGGTTGGGAAAAGGTTTTTCAATCAAACGGGCCTAAGAAACAAGCAGGTGTGGCTATACTAATATCTAACAAAATAGACTTCAAACTCAAATCAATCAGAAGAGATGGAGATGGACACTTCATACTCATAAGAGGAAAGATTCATCAAGATGAAGTCTCAATCCTGAATATCTATGTCCCTAATATAAAAGCACCCACATATGTAAAAAAACATTACTAGAACTCAAAGCTCACATCAAACCCCACACACTAATAGTAGGAGATTTCAACACTCCTCTCTCACCAATGGACTAGTCAACCAGACAGAAACTTAACAAAGAAATACGAGAACTAACAGAGGAAAAGAATCAAATGGATTTAATAGACATCTATAGAACATTCCACCCAAACAGGAAAGAATATACATTCTTCTCAGCATCTCATGGAACCTTCTCGAAAATTGATCACATACTCAGTAACAAAGCAAACATCCACAGATAAAAAAAAGTTGGAGTAACCACCTGTGTCTTGTCGGATCACCATGGAGTAAAGTTAGAATTTAACAACAATTCCACCAACAAAAAGCCTGCAAACTCATGGAAACTGAACAGTCAACTACTGAACCACTCCTGGGTCAAGGAAGAAATAAAGAAAGAAAATAAGTCTTCCTTGAATTCAACGAAAATAAAGAAACAACATACATGAACCTATGGGACACTATGAAAACAGTGCTAAGAGGAAAGTTCATAGCACTTAGTGCCCACATTAAAAAAAAAAAAAAAACAAAACAGAGAAAGCACACATTAGTGACTTAACAGCACACCTGAAAGCTCTGGAAAAAAAAGACGCAGAATCACCCAGGAGGAATAGAAGACTGGAAATAACCAAACTGAGGGCTGAAATCAACAAAATAGAGACACAGAAAACAATCCAAAGAATCAATGAAACGAAGAGCTGGTTCATTGAGAAAATCAACAAAATCGACAAACCCTTATCCAAACTATTCAAAAGGCAGAGAGAGAACACTCAATTTAACAAGATCAGAAATGAAAAGCGGGACATAACAACAGACACTGAGGAAATTCAAAGAATCATTAGGTCTTACTACGAAAGCCTGTATGACACAAAATTGGAAAATGTACAAGAAATGGACACTTTTTTAGATAAATACCACACACCAAAATTAAATCAAGACCAGGTGAACAGTTTAAGTAGACCTATAAGTCATGAGGAAATTGAAGCTGTCATCAAAAAACTCCCAACCAAAAAAGTCCCAGGACCAGATGGTTTTAATGCAGAATTCTACCAGAACTTCCAAGAAGAGCTAATACCTATACTCCTTAAGGTGTTTCACATAATAGAAACTGAAGGGTCATTGCCAAACTCATTTTATGAAGCTACAATTACCCTGATACCAAAACCACACAGGGAAGCAACCAAGAAAGAGAATTATAGACCAATCTCACTTATGAACATTGATGCAAAAATTCTCAATAAAGTACTGGCAAACCGAATCCAAGAACACATTAAAAAGATCATCTATTATGATCAAGTAGGCTTTATCCCAGAGATGCAGGGCTGGTTCAACATACGAAAATCTATCAATGTAATCCATCATATAAATAAACTGAAAGAAAAAAAAACATATGATCATTTCATTAGATGCTGAAAAAGCATTTGACAAAATTCAACACCCCTTTATGATAAAGGTCTTGGAGAGATTAGGGATACAAGGATCATATCTAAGTATAATAAAAGCAATA
>PVIU01011880.1:0-62599 GCA_004026605.1 Ondatra zibethicus
AAAAAAAAAAAAAGAAAACTATATTTTGATACAATGCAGAGGTCAAAAGATCATGAGGAGCCAAGATCCAAAAGATACATCTACATTATAGCTCCTGCATCTTTGTCTCAGGGAATATTGCACAAGAGGGCAAGGCAAGATTCTAAAATCCGCAATGGCAGAAGTCAGCTAGGAAACAGTCTCTTCTAGAAATGGCTGCCTAAATAAGATCTGAGCAATATAAATATCAATGAACACATTAATGAGGAAGGAAGAAAATTTCACAGGATTCTATCCCTAGACAAAGAACTAGATGCAACTAATGTATACTGTAAGAAGGAGAATTAAAAGAGAAGTAGGCCCTTCCTGAGATGAGTTCCCTTATTGGTTGCTCATCAATTCTGGCTTATTGGCAGAATGATTAGCCATGAAACTATATACACACTAACTATATATGTGTTGTGCTTTGTTGTGTGTGTCTATACACAATATATTTATATACCTACATATATACATATACAGTGTCCTTTGTTGTGTGTATATAGTATATATTCCATAACACTATAAATAAATATATATATTACATGTAACAATAATAATCAAAGAAAAAGAGGCTATCAATTTGAGAGGGGGCTAGACGGAGGAAAGGTAGTGAAGAAAGTGATATAATTCTAATTCAATTAATTAAAAAAATCATTTCCTTGTCTGTTCTGTTAGATATTGATGTGATAAGGGACAATATGTAATTTATCCTTATGTTTTTAATTTCTATTAGCACCTAGTAAGTACTGGTAAATATTTTTGGGTCAAATTGAATTTTTGTCTCCATATTTTTTTGGCATCCATTTAGACAAGTGTTTTTCGGTGTTGTCATGATTCATTATCTATCCACATTTACCTAGCATTTTTTAATAAAGCACAGAGTATTGGGGCTGAAAATGGAATTTCTGCCCTTTTAGATAAAAGATCTTACTTTCCACATGAGGAAAAACGTGGTTCAAAAAGGTAAAGGGACTTAGGCTGCCACACCTAATGGTTTTCTGAATGTAAGCCCTGTGAAAAAAGGCACTTATAACATTTTAAATTTATATTTATATAAAGAGTACTTAGGAGGGCCTGGAACAGAGCAGGTGCTAAATAAATATTTATTAAGTAGAACATTTAATGTCCTTTGTTTGGAACAGATTTTCTCACCTTGTCTTCTGTCTTTCTTCTGTATGGACTAGATCTTCAGAGAGGCTGCTGCAAATGATGCTCTCCTTTCCCCACTGAGAGTAGAAGGCTTACATTTTGTGAGATTTAAGATGAACTAGTCTGTAAATCAACTAACTTCATGGGAAAAGTGTTTATGTGACAGAAATGACAATATCTGTTCACAGAAGAACTAGAGCCATTGGACACAAACACTACCGTCCCTTTCTCTGACCACTTCCTAAGTTATTCAAGATACCCAGAGAATTGGTGTTAGGTCCAGACCACAAGCCTATCAGCTTCTCCTACTACTGTATCAGCTTCGTGTGTTACTGTTATTAGAATGTTTTGATATAAACTGTCAGTACTCAGTCTATATCACTAGTGTTACCGGAACTAAAAATTATCTAGTGCAACAACCTTCAATTATTAATGTTAGCATGTAGTTCTACATTATGCCGAAACAGGCTATATAGATATAAAATTTGAAAATAATGTAAGCATGTATCACTTATCTCTCAGTGGTTAAGAGCACTGCCTGCTCTTCCATAGGTCCTGAGTTCAATTCCCAGCAACCACATGGTGACTCACAACCATCTGTAATAAGATCTTGTGCCCTCTTGAGGAAGAGACCTGGTCAGTCATCCTTATCAACTTAGACCGTGAAACCCAATATGGACAAGTTCAACAGAACCGCCATATATGGGCTGCTCATGCATGCTTCAGCACTGCCAGGGCATAAATGTCAATTTCAATTTCAGACTGTGAATCACAGTTGTTATTACAATGGAAATGAGAAATGAAGGCAACGAAAATCACTGTAAGGGGGCCTTGATTCTTCTTTGTTGATAATTTTCCTGTGTGGCTTATGCTCAAACCCGATGCCTCATGGGTCAAGTGTGGTAACACTGTATAATGAAGAGGGACAAAGAGCCAGGTTTGGCTGAAAGAAGACTCTGGTGCATGCTTGGCTTTAGAGAAGTCATCAGACAGTCCCGAGAGAGCATTTAAGGAGACCAGGGCCAGGTCTGGAAGCATCTTGGACCATCCAGGGCCTGGGGATCCAAACATTGGCCACTGTGTAATGACAAGACTGCAGAGAAGAGAGAGGAGGAGCTTTTCAGCATTTGAGGGGAATGAACTGGGTTACAGTCTCAGGAAAGCAGTCCGAGAAAGTGGGATCCTAGCGCTACCCCAGAAAAAGCCAGATCTAGAATTCGACAACTCTCCCAGGTCAAGTGATTTGGTCAATGCAGAAGGGTAGGGAATTCAAAACACAATTTTTGGGATGGATGAGCTAGACGTATGGAGCTAAACTCAGTCCCGTACTGACTGGGATAATGTATGCAAGAGTCCTGGAAAGAGGGAAATAGATCTCAGCTATAATTTTTATTTTAATTCCCAACTTATCAACCCATGTTAGAAGCATGGCATCATTCAATTCAAAGCCCTGGAACACTAAATAATGTGAGAAAGAGAATGGGGAGGTTTAGTTGGTCCACCGACTTTGGCTCGCATTGCTGGTCAAGTTAGGACCTCACTCTTAGCCTGGAAGACGTCTTTGGGAGGCACTAAGGCAGTCCAGGGCAGTAGCTGACCTTATCCAGTTTGGTTGGTTCAAGCTACTCACCAATCTCTTGGTGTTTAGTTGCAGCCACCTGGTTACTGTTGGTTTCTAACTGACTTGCATATCTTAATTTGGATATGAGCTATATTCACTGGAAGACAAGGGAACATGCTAGGGCACATGAGCGATGCATAGTACAGAAGCATTTCAAGCAATACAGTGTCTAAAACTTTTCTCCATCTCATAGTTTTGCAGTCATTCAAGTTAAGGCTAGCTAGCTTATCTTTAAGAGTTTGTGCGGCAAGCAGTATATTAACCTATGTATCACGAGGAGTAAAGTCAGGTCATCACACAGATAAGTGTATCCGCATTATTGCTTCATTTTTATGATTGCCTCTTCCTCAAATTTTGATTTTGCTGTGTTTTCAGATCATCCCCTTCTGCTGCAGGATACGCTGAATTTTTCTGATTTTTTTCTCCCTCCTGATGTGGGAGTCAGTTAGCTCCTCTACCAAAGCCCTGGAACGCAATTCAGTAGGAGTTAGCCAAACTCCGGGTAAGGACTTACAGTGAATACCGCCTATACTGTGTCCTTGGAATTGGGGACTGTCAACAAAGCAGATAAGTCAGTCTGAAGGCTTCTCTAGGGGAGCCCCAGGGAGTGCTTCTCACTGTCGACAGCACATCTCCTGTTCACAGCTTCAGCCCCTGGAAAGGCTTTTTATTCAGCAGCAAGCCCAGACTTTGAGACACGGCAATGGAGGCCTTTGTTGGCAACTGCTCTGCCTGTGCGCACAGAGGGCTCATTCTTCCACGAAAGGCCAGGCAGCCTGCTGATGGGCCAAGCCCGTTTACACTGATGTTGCTCTCGGGAGGCGAGGCTAGCAAGCATGGATCGGTGTGGCGCATAATGAAGTCATTTATCTCTCGGCAGCTTTGTGTCCCTCCAATCCTCCCCAGTACCGGCCACCTTCAGCACGCCCCCTGTACCACGGCCTTTGAGAGGCCATTCTTTACAGACTGAAATATCTCGGACACTCCTCTAAGATAAATTCCTGAATCTACAACAGAGGCGCTTACGACAGGCTGTCTCCAGTGTCCCTTGGGGGAAATGCTTTGCGGAGAAAGTAATGTCAACGCGCACCCCTCCACACACCCACCGTTCCCTTTGATCTCAGCGTGTTTACCTGTGGCTTATGGGTACCACGACAAGCTAGGTATGGAACACCGGGCTTTGAAATAGGTCTGATTCTCCAATAGGCTCTCTTTGAAGTCAGATCCATTATGTATTGTTTATTGCTCTTCCAGGCATGCCCACATGGATTTCTAACGCTGGGGCTCATCTTTTCTTACTCAAAAGAACTCCAGTTTCTTGTCATATTGGCCATCCTTTGATATATATATATATATATATATATATATATATATATATATATATATATATTTAATATATATATATATATTTAAAGACGAGTGAAATAGTACCTCTGGAGTCCATTTCGTCCACTTTCAACGTATTTTAACAATATACGTTGAGGGCAATTTTACATTCTCTCCGCACCATTACTATCTTCCCAAGCACAATTATATGTCAAGTGAACGACTCAGAACTTCTTATGCCCCGTAATAAATCATCAGAGTAATGGGTAAAAAAGAATTTGTCATTGTTCAGTGTGTATACAGAGTTATGTGGCATCTAACCTCAAATTTCTTTTAGATCATATATAAATACATAATAAAATAATAGTACTCATTAGTCAACACCAAATATAAGTTCCAGATGTCTGAACATCAAAGTATTTATAGGCCTATAGCAACTGCCCCGAGACAGGCACTGCTCCCCGGGAATGGGACTGCAAGACAGGACTGCGAAACCCTCTCAAGTTCTCTGAAACAAAAGCTATTCTTGTTTATACATAAATTATGAATGACTTTTTTTTTTCCAAGGCTGACTCATTGGCCAGTACATGTGCCTGCAAATCCGGTTTCACAGGCGAATGGGAACTGACTAGACTAACAAGAATTCTACAACAAATCACTCTTTCCCATTTTGTCTGGCGGTTCAGCCACTGCTCCTGTTAAGGCACAGCGGAGTTTGCTTCTTTGGCTACTTGCCTTGCCACAGACCCATACCACTTAGTTGCCAAGCAGGGCTTTGGTGCCCTGAGCGGATGGCAGAGCAGGGCCCTTGTGCTAGGCTGTGGAAGAAGGGACTCCACAGCTCCCTCAAGCGGTGGGATTGAGTGCTAGCGGGTGGGTACCTGGAAGGAAGCCACCCCATCCCCCACCCCAAGCTGAGGCCAATTCTAGAATTGTTCCCCTTCCCAGCCCTAAATTTAGGAGCCTTGAAGTAGCAGAGAGTGTAAGAAAGGGCCCTGGGGGCTCAGAGGGTGACGGGACCGCTTAGTCATTGCCTGATCTTTAGCAAATACACTGACTTTCCTCTTAAAATTTCTCATCCGTAAAACGAAGTCACACAGAAGAATCACCTTTCTGGTCTGGTCCAGCATCAAGGAATTATGATTTGGTTTTGCTCCAGCTACACAGGAAGAAGGAAATGTATTCCAAGTTCATCAATATCACTCACCTCCCATGGTCAATATTGCTAATGAGTGGTGTCGTTAATCACGAAAGAGAATTTCACCAGCAACAGAGATCTCCCCAAACTAGAAACTAATTCTTCCCTGCAGGAAGGAGCAAGAGTAAGAGATGACAGATAAGTTCTGGGGATCTGAGATCAAAAGTTAGGTCTATATAGCTTGTTGGCAATATTTTTAAAAACCCATCTCTGTTGTCTCTTCCTGCCTTGTCTCCCTGGTACAGGAAGGAGGGAAAGGAGGGCCCTGCTCACGGGCAGTGATTCAAACCCTCCAGCAACTGAGTCTGAGAATGTCAAGCACTGCAAACATGAGTTAGTCATCTTCATTTTCTACCCTACATGCTTTCTGTTGGTTTCTATAACCATGGAGGAAGTGTCCTTCGGAGAGAAATGTTTGTTTCTCGAAGCATTGAAGAGGGATATCAGTGTTCAAATCTTGAGTTCCAGGGATCTTTGGGGAGAAGCCATTTTGAGTGGAGACAAACTTCTTTTCCTCTTTGGCTTGGAGGGAACTTGTTTTTATCAGTACAGTTTTCCGTGCTAAGAATCTTGAAATGCTGGGAGAGATGGCTCAGTGGGAAAGAGCCCTTCCAGGCATGTGTGAGGAATTGAGGTTGAATTCTCAGTCACCCTGTGAAAGAGCCAGGCCTGGCCACGCATGTCCGTAATCCCAACAAGGGGACAGAGGCAAGAAGATCCCAGGAGCTTGCTGGCTGCTCAGCCTAGCCCAAAAGACTGACTTCTGACTTCCAGTTCAGTGAGAGATGCTGTCTCCAGGCAAGTAGGCAGTGAGTGATAAAGGAAGACAGCTAATGTCTTTAGCTTTCACCTGTGTGCACACAGTCATAGGCACATCTATACACTCGTGTGCACACTGCATAAAACTCTCCCCCCCCGGAAGTCTTGATGTTCCTCTCATAATTTTGATCAATACAAAAGATGAAAATAGTGGCCATGGATTAGTTTTCATTATTAAACAATGGTGAGCACCCACCATCAACGTGGGATAAAGGCAGCATAGACTACAGATGATTTAAACCTTGAAGCCTGATATTGCACAATTAACAATAAACTCATTATTACTTGATGCATTTGCTCAAACAAAAACCACATGTGACTGGGAATTTGAAAACTGAACAGACATTGGCAAATGTTTCCCAAATATAATACACCATCTTGACAGCTAATGCATCAGCAGTGTTTACTTCAGCAAATGTTTCCAATTTGGAGGAAGGGAAAATGGAGTGTCTAATAATAACCTCTTACATCTGAATGCAGCCCAGCGCATGGCTGTTTTAAAAGCACTTCCCATGTATACATCCGCTCAGCTGATAGCTCAAGCCACCCTGGGAGGTGGGTGGGATGTATATTATATTATTGTTCAACAATTTGTAGCTCCCCAGCTTGTCACACTGTCTTGTGTCTTGCCATTTCACACATGCTCTTTTGAGCCCTATTCTCCCTTCCCCACTCCATTTTTCATGTAGATAATTCCCAATCAGCTCTCAAAAGATCAACGCAGCTGATGCTTCCTTTCAAATAACTGGGAAGCTTCTAGCCTGGCGTGGATGCTTCCCTTCTGTATTTCCCCTCTGGCCTGTGCTACATGGCAAGGGAATGAGTTGCTCTGAACCCATCTCTCTGTTTGCTTTTCTGTCTGTCACTATTCTATGCTCTAGCCTGACTGCATGGCTTCGTCTTATTTCACATCTGCGGAGGCCTCCATTGTCCCTGTCACATTGTCTAAATGTTGCAAGAATGAGGGCTCCTCATTGGGGAGAAGCCAAAATGATGTTTACAAATTCACATGTCTTGTTCAAGGTTACACGGCTAGTGAGGGCTAAGGGTTGAGCTGTGTTTCCGGTTTTCTAGTCCAATAATCTCTGTACAGTGTAACACTATGTTCAACTCACGTCTATCAAAATGCATGAGAAGACTGTGGGTAGAACACAATAGCTTCCTGTGGGTACTTCTGTGGTTTATACAAGAAGCCAATGGAAATAAGTTCTTTCTTCACTTATTATTTATATTTTTACCTATTTTCTTTTCTGGGTATGAGTGTCGATGTGCAGATGCCACAGTGTGCACGTAGGGGACCAAGGATAACTTGTTCTCTGTTCTCTCCTTCTATCGCACGGGTTTTAGGAATTGGACTTGGGTCACCGGGTATAGTGGCAAGTGCCTTGACTCATAGAGCTATCTTGCCAGCTGATATTTATTATTTTTTTAATTTGCTGTTTACTCCCTATTTTCTTTCAACAAATGTGTAAGCTATCTTTCACCTTAAGTTAAAGTTTATGTAAAACAAGGATAAAAGACAAAACAATGCATGGACAATAGAAAGGAAAAAACGAGAAAATATTGTAGGAGAAATTCTTGCCCAAGAGTAATGATGACAGTTGATCTTTTAACTTGGCCAGGAGAGTGCCAGGGTTCGGTCAAGCAGGGGAAGCAGCATGCTCTATTACTCTTAATATTCTATAAAGAAAATGGTGTGGGGGGATTTTTGCCTCTAGCATTGAGCACTAAGAGGAATTCATTGCACACATAATGGTTTGAATTCATGAAAACTATAATGAAATATACCTTAACATGATGCTCATAACAGAGAAATTCACTCATGGAACATTTACCAAATATCTCCCACATGTCAGAAACTGTGCATATGACTGGGACAAAGGTTAAAAGGTCACCATGTATGGAAATATACATGTTGTTATTTTGGAACAGTAATTATTTAACACACACGAGTGTCAGAAGAAAAATGAAGTAACACCTAGTGGGACCTTAGATATAGAAGGCTTCCTAACTAGTGTGCTCTCTCTCTCTCTCTCTCTCTCTCTCTCTCTCTTTCTTTCTCTCTCTCTCTGTATGCATTAGAGGCCAGTCGTCAGTGTCTCTCCATCTTATATCTTGAGACAGGGTTTCTTATCTACCCTAGAGTTGGTCAGTTGGCCAGATTGTCTAGCTGTTAGGTTCCTGTGGCTTTCTTGTCTCTAGCTCTTACAGCCAGCACTGAGATTATACATTACATATATTCCTCATTGCATCCATCCATCTATCTATCAATCTCTATCTATTTATCATCTATCTATCTATCTATCTATCTATCTATCTATCTATCTATCTATCTATCATCTATCTATCTGTCTGTCTGTCCATCTACCTCTTTATCTATCTTTGTAACACAGCTGCTGGGAACTTTGGATATGGGTCTTCAGACTCGCACAGCAAGTACTTTACTGAGTGAGCCATCTTCCAGTCCCTTAAGTGTCTTATAGTAACCCCCCAAGTAATGTATTAATTCAATTGCATTAAATTAATGTTATTGTGAAAGTGTCTGTCTATATCCAGAAGCAATAAACTCAGAATATGAGATAGGTTGTGTTTTGGAATTCATCCTTTCTAGTTAGGACATTTTTAGAAAAAAATTTTAGCCAATAAAATATGAACATTTATGGATATGCCAATGTTTGATGATAGAATAATCACTATCTTTATTACTTTTTGCTTGTGTTTCTGTCAGTTCTTCCATTTCATTTTTGTATGGGCTGTATAATTGCTGTTCGAAATAACATATGGATGTTCATACATGAGACGGATCTCCGCTACAGATGTAGGAAAAGAACCTAACAATAAATTGTCTGGCCTCAGAAAATATGGCCAAGTGAAAAGTCCACATTTTATTCCTGTAATTTGTAACACACTCAGAAAATCTCCACGCTGGCTCAGAACCAGCGGACAGTTCCTCCAGCACTGGCCTCATAATGGGGAGCCTATTTTTTCTTTTATTATTGGTCACTGGAAAAGCCTAGTAACTATTTTGCACTGACAGTCGCTCCAGGATGGAGAGCTTGTTTTTCCTGGATTTTCGTATATTTTTAGGCGGTCATCTTGGGCAGTCTGGCTTTGTATCAAAAGTCTTTTCAATTGAAAAGGTTCTCCCTTGGGCTATTGGTAGAAAATACGCTCTCTGTATCTTGGTGTCTATTTTGGGGGGTCACGGCTGGGTTCCAGTTCTCCATCTTCTTACAAGGCAGCCCTCTTTCATCTCCTCATCCCCACAGCATGCCTGGGAAAAGGAAGGAAGGGACAGAACCCTAGAGCTGTGAGCGCTTTTCTAAATGACTGTCTCAAAAGTGGCCCAAACCTAGCAACAGTGGGACACTGATTGCATTTTTTCAGACCGAGGAGGGGTGTGCACAGATGCTGACGAGAAGGGAGCACCTCAGTGACTGGGGACAGCCAATGCCTGGCATCCTGAACCCTGAGGACTGATAGTGTGTAGGACTTTGGGAAGTTTTCACTTGTACTTAACACTGATTGAGTGTAATTTCATTTGTGTAATTCTGGAACATGTTTGTGCACCTTGCCTCCCCCCCCCGGCAACAACCATTTCTTATGGTATACATAAGGTTATTATTGCTCTATCTGTTAAGCAGCTGAGTGAGGCAGGTGCTCACAGAGACAAAGACCTATATTAACATACCTTCCAAACCCTATCTGAGGAAAAAGAAAGGTAAGCATGCTCAGAAGTTTTCCTGTTCATGGTTTTAACCTTTCCAACATGTAACCCACGGCATTGAGACGAGTATTCCCAGGAAAGCGGTCACCATTTTTCCATCTTGATCATGACTTTAGACTGAGCATGCTCAGTGAATATGAATTTTTAAATTGAAGGTGCCCCACAATGTGACTGCCTCTGAAAATGATTTTTTTTTCATGTAGATGTGTACTGGCTGCCTTGTAGTTTCTGGGTTTGAGAAGGAAACTTCTGGAATAATTCCAGTGCTCTCCTTACCGGATGCATGCCTCAACATTTCTCTACTTATTATCTGAATGTCTTTGTCCACTCTGTTTTCACAGTGTGATGAAACCACTTGTGTTTGGTGAGACCCTTGGTTCATCTTTAGTGATATGGAGCAAAGAACATTTAATCATGATGGAGAGACAAGCTTGGACTTTCATTATTTTAGGACATCATTTATCAATTTGAAAAGTACTGGACAAGGATCCTGCCTTCTTACTTGTGTATCCTGTGGACAAGATGGGTAAAGGAATAAACTTGGCACTGTCAGTCACTAGTATCATGGGGACAACTTAATATGCCATCTACATGATCTCATCTACCAGTGTGACAGGGAAGATTGCTTATCTCCATTTCCTAGTGACACATTTCAAAGGGCAGACAACCTTCAAGGGTCACACAGTTGGGGTGGCAGAGTAGGGATGGTCTGATGTTAATACGATGCTAATGCTTGGTAGCTCACGGACTTCTGCTTCCTTAGCATTCCACTGCCTTCCACAATACAGATTAAGAAGATAAGTTGTCATAGTTAGGGTTTCTATTGCTTCAGTGAAACACCATGACAAATATGTTGGAGAGGAAAGGGTTTATTCAGCTTACACTTCCACATTGCTCTTCATTGCTGAAGGAAGTCAGGACAGGAACTCAAACAGGGCCAGATCCTGGAGGCAGGTGCTGATGCAGAAGCCATGGAGGGGTGCTGCTTACTGGACTGCTTCCCCTGGCTGGCTCAGACTGCTTTCTAATAGAACCCAGGACAACCAGCCCAGGGATGGCACCACCCACCATGGACTGGGCCCTCTCCCATTGACCACTAGTTGAGAAAATGCTTTGCAGCTGAATCTCATGGAAGCATTTCCTCAACTGAGGTTCCTTCCTCACTGATGACTCAAGTTGACACAAAACCAGCCAGTACAGTGGTATACTTCTGTAGCAGGCTTCCTTGAAGGATTTTCTTCCCCACAGGAAAAGATTCCAAGTAGAACAGAGGCTGAGGGCATCATACATCTTAGGAAAAAACTTTAGAGGCAGTGAATAATAGGAAGTGTTGATGGACAGCAAAATTTCTCTCTAATGAAGCCAGAGATGTCAGAGAAAAGCACTTAATGACATTTCATGGTACTTTATATACAGTGTACTTACTTGATTCTCAAGCTCTCTTGCCTAGTTAAAAGGACAGGATAAGGGGTGTGACATCCACATAGTTTCACTTTTAAAAAGGACATATGCAAGGGTCAAACCTTTGGGTATTCGGCATAGTTTTAGGGAGTGCCTCCTTTTCAGAGGAGGGTACCACACAGCCATATGGAATTTTGGAGCCTAAAGCTAGGGGTTCTGAGAATATAACTGGTATACTCTATGGAAAATCAGTTCTACAGAGATTTACATTGGCTTCTGGTTTTTTACTCTGTGATTTTGTTCTTTGTTGAAACTAGCACAAAGGAAATTTCTAGGGTATTCTGAGGTACAAGTCACGTGTACCTGTTTTGGGGTCTTGTTAAAAGATGATATGGCTGCTTTGGCATGGCCACTGGCTACTAGAATGGACTAGGGCTTCAGAGTTGGGGTTGAGTGTGATGGAGTCCTGCTAGGAGTTGTTTCACAGGAAGGTCTGAAGAGATTTAAGGAAAGGACCAAGGTGTCCAGGATAGTAAGGAAGGTGATTTAGCACTATTTAGCATCTGACAGAAATGACTGACATTTAAGAATTAATATCTATAAACTTCCAGTGATCCATGTTCTACATACAGGGAGTAAGAAGGATTAAACAAGGGGTGAGTTAAAATTTGGAATCCTGTTTTGGTTTTTAGGAATACTGAAATCTAGTAATTGAACGATAATATAATTGAATGATTAAAAACACAAGTTATGGAGTCAGACCAATGGGACCTGTAAGTTCATATTGCTATTGTAACAAAATACTACAGTCTCAGTAGCTCACAAGAGTACAGATGTATTCTCTTACACTTCTGGAGGTGATAAGTCTAAAGGTTGTCAGTAGAGCTGTGATCTTTCTGGAAGATCTATTTCTTGTCCTTTTGCTTGTTAGAGGGTACCTGTCTTTATTCCTTGACTCCCAACACCTACCCTACATATTTTCAACTTGTTTCTGACATCATGTTTCCTACTGCTGACTTTGACTTCCTTATAAGAGACCTTGTGATTAGCTCCATCTACCTACCCCAGGACAGTCCTTCCCTCTTGAGATCCTCACTTTAATCATGGCTACAAAGTTCCTTTGGATGTATACAGGAGTATATCCAGAGGTTCTGGAAGTCAGGCCAAGAATAACTTTGGGAACCTCCTCTTGTGTCTTCTGGAGTTGGCTCCTATCCTTGGTCTTCCCCTACGGGATTGTTTAGTTTGCTGTGAGGTGACTTACTTCCTCTGTGGCATCTGAAATTTGAGGATAATAGCAGTGCTTTTCAGATAGAAAAGGCTTGTGATTTATTTCCAAAGTGGTCTTGAAATCAGCCTACAGCCCATGTCCAGTGTCAGGTCAGTCATCTGCTATGACTCTATTTGACGGCTTCCGGTGAGGCTGCTTTCTGATAGTCTCTGCTGGCATCAGAGCGAGTGTCCTTGTGAGGCCACCTTAAGAAGATAGGTGCCTAGTTTGGTCCTAGGCCCTCTGAATGTGGTGACAGCTGCATGGCTGGGGCAGACTGTGGGGCCACTGGCAGGGAGACCAGGATTTGTCCCTGCTGCCTGCACTGGCTTTTTGGAACCCATTCTCTTTGGAGGATATCTGCTCAGCCTATTGGGGAGGGCCTTGGTCCTGCCTCAAAGCAATGTGCTAAACTTTGTTGACTCCCCATGGGAATCCATACTGTCTCTGAGGAGTGGATGGGAGTGGGGTGAGGGAAGAAGTGGTGGGCAAGGGAGGAGGGGAGGGAGTGGGAACTGGGATTGGTATATAATTAAAAAAAAGAAAAATAGAAAACAAATAGACTTCTAAGGGATAATATTGAAATAAAATAAAGACAGGCGCCTTTTGACCCCTCTGGACATGCTATTACCGCATGGTGAGTGGCCTGTTTTCCTGTCCTCTCCTTGACCATGGTTGAGAGCTTCCTAAGTTCCTCTTGAAGTTGCAGCCTCTTATCAACTTCTGGGAAAAAAGAAGGCGGCTAGAGAAGCTTTATGGAATGATAGTGGTGTTTGGTGGCTCAGGCCTAAGATTTCAGCTGCAAGGGCTGCCAAGGCAGAAAGACTGTCAGTTCAAAGCCTGCCTTGCTGCAATTAAGGTTCAAGGCCAGTTTAAACAGCTTAGTGAGGCCCTGAGTTGAAATAACGTATAAAAACAATATCTGGGGATATAACTCAGCTGTAAAGCCCTTAGCTAACAGACAATAGGTCCTAATTCAACCCTAGAACAACCCTAACAATCAATCAATGAATCAATCATCAATCAATCAATTGAAATGAAAGGAAATAGTTGTCCACCATTCTAGAACCTACCATTATTCCATAAACCAACTATACCAATTCTTTGTTTCTGTCAACACCCTTGTAAGAGTTTTCTAAACTAGAATTTCACTCTGTTCTCGCTATTCTTTCTAGCACAGGGTGCCTGAGCAGGCTGCGGTCCCTACCTTGGCTGTGGCATTGACATCTTCTAGTCTGTCTGTACCACTGGTCCCTGTGGATTTTCCCATGGGGTTGAGACTGGTTCTCACATCCTCCTAAGTCTTTGCACTTCCCTCCCAGAATGTGCTCCCTCTGGGTGTGATTTCTGAGCCCCACCTTCATATCAGACTCTGTTCCTGTAATCAAGTAAATTAGATATAGACTTGCGGGCATCCGATGTGGATTCTTGTCAGGAAAGAAGAAAGAAGTGTTTGTCGATGGTGGTGGAATCAATGACTCTTTCCAACTTGGGGGAGTCTCTGAATTCAGTGAAAACACTGTAAGAAAAACTAAGATGGTCTTCTATTCTGACTTCGGAATGACTGCCTTTCCCCGCAGGATTCTAACAATGTATTCCATTTCTGTACAGTTCGTGTTTGCCTTAAAAAACCTGACTTGTGGATATTTCTGACCTATAAAACCATTTGCAGATAAATAAGATGCATTCTTGGACACCAAAATTCAATCTGTTTAAACCACAGATCCCCCCTCTAGCATTAAAATAATTTTTAAAATTCCAGTTTGTGGCTCTACTTTGGCAGCCGTCATCGATCCTAAACTAGGTTGTGCTATTTTGAAAAACAGAAAAAGTATTCTACCCAGATCTATTTTTCCTCGTCGGCTGCCTTTGCCACAAAAGACTAAGTTTGTCTCTGTAATTACAACGAGAGTTCAGTTATAGAGCACTTTTTACAGGGAACCTTAAAAGATGCCTGGGTATTTTAATGAGTATCTAAAACATTTTTCTGCTTCTTGTAGTAGTCCTATTTTCAAATAAAGAAAGCTCTTTTCAAATGAACGGCACATCATGTCTATACTATGGAAGCACGAGAGCTCCTTAACATTAGGCAATGGAAGTGAAAGACACAGATTCTCGGCTCCAAGTGGGCTTTTTTGTCTGACCGAGTGGAAAGAACGCTGAATTAGAAGTGTGGAAAATGGGACGCTAGCTCTTAGTTGCCAATTACTAAATTAAGACTTAAATTCTTCATGTTGTGAATTTTCGTCTGTAAGCTATGTAAATGAGCCCTCTACCTCATAAGCTTGTGATGTGACTCAAGGGAAATAATCTTTAAAAAAATGGTACTAAAGATACAAAAGGTTTTACAAAATATGAAATGGCTACACAACATTCTCTAGGAAGCATGGGTCTGCATGGGCACTGAATGCCTGTGTGTGTGTGTGTGTGTGTGTGTGTATGTGCATGCACGTGTGTGTGTGTGTGTGTGCACGCGCGTGCGCATGCAGGCCAGATGTTGACACGGGGTGTCTTCATCAATTGCTCTTCATGTTCTTTTCTGAGACTGGGTCTCTGAACCTGAAGCTCACTGATTCAACTAGGCTACTTGGCCAGAGAGCCCCTAGCTTGGTCCCTATCTTGCCAGCACTGGAATTATAAGTGATTCCCCCAGCTCTTTTTTAAGTGGGTGTCCTCAGATCTCCAGGCTTGTGCAGCAAGTCCTTTACCAACTGAGTCATCTGCTCAGCCCCCAAATGCTTGTTCTGTTAAGCAGCCAACTGTGTGGCTTGCCCTCTGTTAATTCACCTCTCTGAACCTTCCATTTCTCATTTGTCAGTATGAAACTGTTCTGCGTGACGACAAGAATGAAGAGGGAGCACACAGCGAGTGTTCAAGAATAGTATCTCTCATTGCTTTTCTCCACTGAACGGGGCATTCATGTCAGTATATCCAAGCTATAAATACACCATGCTCTCGACCAGGCACCCTCGGAACATTTGACTCAATAGCCTTTCTCCTTCCTTTACGAAAAATTGATACTGTGGGCAGACTTGTGGCTGTCCATGTCATTAAGTTCAGAAATAAATGTCCTCAGCCACAAACTCCTGTCTCATCTCCAAGGCAGCTCAGGTTTTCAGTGCTGAGTGTGCTCTTGCCTGCAAGGAGCATCTCCATCTCCGAGGGCAGGGCTCATGTGAGGGAACTCTGAGACCTGGGTGACTTTCGGTCTGTTGTGTCTAGGGATTTTGTTCATGCCAGTGTTACTTGCACCCAGGAGTCCAGATTAAGCAACGCCAGGGAGGGGATCAAATGGGCACTGAGAGACAGGACAGAACATGAGGAGCTAGGGGATAGCCACTCTTGGCACAGCTGATGCTAGCTAGGCAGTAATGTTAACCCAGTTTTTCTTTGTTCTGTTTGTTTGGCTCCCCAAATGTCACAACTCTGAATTTTAGGTGATATTTACCCGTGTTGAACGTTGACCGCAGAGGCAAACTTCACCTTTGCTCTGTATGGTTAGAGTTGTCAGTGGCCTGTCAATGCGTCCCCTCTGCCTTGCAGTGCCTGCTATGGGTGGTCAATGCCATCTCCTTTAGCTGTGTGAACGTGGCACACTTGGAATCAGTCGTCTTTAAAGGGCAAACTAATAATGCTGCCCCGTCTCTGTGCACCTGTATAGGTGTGTACACACGCACGCTTGTGCCTGTGGGTGCAGGAAAGAGATCACCCTCAGTGGCCATGCTCAGGTTCTTATCTTTGGAGACACTGTCTCTCACTGTCCTGGAATTTACCAAGGATACTGAGAAGCTTCAGGAACCCTCCTGTCTCTACCTCTTCAGGGTTGAAACTGCAAGTGGGGTTCATCATACATGACTTTGTTTTTTTAAAAAAATATAGATCCTAGAAATTGAGCTTAGGCCCCTCCCACTTATAATGTGAGCACTTTATTGGCCGAGCAATCTCCCCAGCCCAACTCTGAAAACTTTTTTTTTTAAAACGAAGAAATAGTCCTCTTTGATTCTTATCTCTTGACCACAATTGTACTTTTCTAACCATAATTCCCACAGGACCAGAAGATTTTAAAAAATGTCTATATCAAATGAGTTGATATAGACAACTCATCTCTATATCCACATAGCCAACTTGCCAACTTTCAGAATGAGTTAGCGAGCTCTTGTCCAGGTGTGACATCTAGCAGCATCAAACCCTTCTGACTTGAGGAGATATGTATCATCAACCACTTAAAGGTTGAGAATTCAGCTGGAAGTGGCTCCTCGGGCATCAGTATATGGAGAAGAAGGGTTTTTTTTTTTTTTTGCTCCCCTCCAACAATGCTCTAGGTTGGGTAGTTAGCAGGGAGGTTTATTCCTCTGGGTAAGAGAGGAAGAAGGAAATAAAGTAGGTGGTCAGTCAATTCATTATTTGAAATATCACTTTGGACTTTAGGGAGTAATCTAATCAGTGTTTTTTACAACATACTCTGAGGTCTGAGGGTTGTCCCAGAGAGGGGAGCTTTGAAATTAGGCTCCAGGGCTCAAAAGAAAGTAGGAGCAATGACTAGAAGAAATGATGAGAAAATTATTCAAGCAACTAGAGAATAGGCTACCAATATTATTTTGACTTTGAGCTGGAGACGGTCCAGATTCTCCATTGGTCAAAACCCCACCGCGAGTGTCAAGCCAGCCTGGTCCCGCCTCCTGGAGTCTTTGCCTGCAGCCACCCTGGTAAGTAGCAGCTGACTTCAAGCTCATCCCCCGACTTAGCTCTTTTCACAGGTCTGGAGGGTATTTTCTCTGCTTGTTCAGAGACGAAGTATCCTGAAATGCTTTTTAAAAGTAAGTTTGCGTCATCTGATATCTTTGTGTGTGTATTTGTGAATGAGTGCACGTGTGTGTGGTCTGTATGTCGATATGTGTATTTGCATGTGTGTGTGTGTGTGTGTGTGAGTGCATGAACATGCGTGTGAGATCCAGAGATTGACATTTAGTCCATGTGCTGTTGCCATCGAGTGCCAACATAGTCTGCTGTGGCCAATGACGAGCTATCAATGGAACACAACCGAGGAAGAAGTTGACAGAAAGTTCTCTTTAGTGGGCCTGGCCAGAAATAACATGCAATAGTTCATTCCCATCCTTTCAATTAGTGAATCCCAACTCCCACCTTCATAACTAGTATTTCTAATTCTTCCAACTCAGAGGTCTAAAAACTAACTGAGACACTGGGACAGTAATTTATCAAGCAGTGATTAAATGTAAAACACAATTCGCTCAGCCAAGTGTTTCAGGTAACACCAGAGGCTTTCCCCTCACTCCAGTGCCCCCCCCCTTTAAGTTTATTGATTTATTGTTTTTGACCTTCTCTTAGTTCTGGTTTGTAAAAAGCTTAGCATTCTGTCGTTACACTAGGTGGCGCTAGACATAACTCAGCAGCCGGCTGGTGCCAGCTCAGAAACCAGAGAGAGGCTCCTTGGAGGAAAACATTTCTTCTTAGGGCCAGAAGTTGTCATCAAGTTCAGTCTGGTACTTTGCTCTTTGCCTAGCTTTTGACTGTGGTGTCGGAAAGAGCCGCGCACCAGGACAGACCAGCATTCTGAACTAAGCTCTAATTCTGCACGGGAGGACGGTGCTTTCAATGAAGATCCTCTGCTTTGTGCCCTCCCACAGGCTTCCCTTCTGTAGGAAAGCATTGGTCCTCTGCTCGGCCACTCCATATTCCTTGTTCTTGTCACGCCAGTGTTCTTTGTATGACCTCTGAATAGGTGAATTATTTCTTGACTACTCAGATAGATGTGAGTTCTAAAAGCCTGAGTTAGTCCTCATGTGGTGTAGGGAGCTACTCTATTCATAGGCATAGGGCCCCGATAGATTTACTCAGTTTCTATAACGCTCCTCTTCTTTCTCCTCTGCACACCCTATAGTCACATAAAGACAAGGACCCATTCATAAGAGGATAAAAACCTTATCAATCTGTGCTTCACCACCTATAAAACACTCCTGAGTCTCTTTGACTGTTAACTGACCTCGGCCTACCGATTGACAGGGCTTTACATTTTGAACTAGTGATTCCACATTAATCACAACATGAAGAGAAAGATATTAGTCATTACTGAAAGTGTCTTCCCCCAAACACTGCCACCTCCACGACACAGCTGTTTTCCTTACAAATTGATGCTTTATAAAGGTGATCAATAGGCACCTACTCCTTTGGTGGCAGGGCTATGCACACTTATATGCTACACAATTGTTCTTTCATAATATTGGAAGGAAGCAGACTCATTCCCACAGTGACCACAGAGTGAGAAACTGGACTAGGTCTGTCTCAGGTCTGATAGACAATACAAGCAAAGGCGATGGGATTTTCTCTCTGGCTTAGATGACCAATAGATGCCCAGTGCAGCAAGGTATTTTTCTTTCCTGCTGGCCCATCCAGCTAAGGTTTGCCAATTTTGTTATCTTTACAGTAAACCCTCCTGCATTTCATTAATTTATTTTCTAATTTTATAGTCTCCTTTTCATGTGCTCATTTCTCCTTGCTTTGGGTGGCATTGGCTTACATTTTCTTTCTTCCTAGGTTGGAAGGTGACAGTTACCACCTTGAAAACTTGGTCAGTATAGATTATTTCAGCTGTGACTTTCCTGCTAAGCAAGGCTTGGGGTACATCGTGTAAGCTTTGATATGGTGAATATTTTTAATAGTAAGGTATTTTCTACATGTATCCTTTGTTTCCTTCTTTAATCCATTATTTTGTTTAATTTCCTCATATTTGTGAATTTTCCAAATTTTCCTCTCTTACAGACTTCTGAGATTATTCTGTTGGATTGAGAAAATATACATTGGATGATTTCAGCACTTTTAAATTTATTTTTGTATTTGTTTTATGGTAAAAATATGTCTATTTTTTAAGTTTTTCAGGAAAATTTATATTTAAAAATATTTATTTCTTATGTGTGTATGTGCACAGTGTGCCTACCTGGTGTGCACAGATGTCAGTAGAGGAAACTGGATTCCTTGGGATTGATTTCCCAGGTGGTTGCGAGCCACCTTGTGGGTGCTAGGAAACAAATGGAGGCAATCTGCAAGAGTAGCAAGCACAGTTACCTCCTGAGTCATCTTTCCAGCCGGAACAGCATGATTTTGTTCATGTAAATTACATATAGTTGGCATATATTAATTTCTATATTTCCACTTCTTTCTTCTGACTTAGCCTATGTATTATTGAAAATAAGATAGTGATGACTTCCATATTACCTTCACATTGCCCATTTTCTTCTTTAGTTCTGTCAGTTTTTGCTTTATTTATTTCAAACTTTATTGTTATTTATATGTTTTGTAATTTTTTAAAAAAAATTTTGGCTTTTTCTAGACAGGGTTTCTCTGTAGCTTTGGAGCCTGTTCTGGAGTTACCTCTTGTAGACCAGGCTGGCCTTGAACTCACAGAGATCTGCCTGCCTCTGCCTCCTGAGTGCTGGGATTAAAGGCCTGCTCCACCACCGCCTGACATTATAATTACAGTATCTTATTAATGGAACTGATGGATTGATGCTTATGTCATTACAACATCTTTTTGCTTCTAATAACAATTTTGACTATTTTGCTTGTTATTAGTAAAGCTAACCTCGGTTTTTGCTAATGTTTACAAAATATACGTTTGTTTTCTTTAAAATTATTTTAAAATAATTTGAACCTATAGACTGTGTTTCTCATAGACCAAAATAACTAGATCATTGAAAACTTTGTTCTTGCAGTTTTCAGCTTTTAATTAGAGTAGCTGGTCCATTTATATGTGCTATAATTGATGGTAAATTAAGACCTACCTTTGCAATCTATTTGTTTTCTGATTGTCTGTTTTCTTCATTGTTCTTGTGTTACTCTGTTGCTGGATTTTTGGTGATAAATACATTTTTCTGAGTGTAACACTTAAATTCCCTTGTTAAGTATATGTGTACATATAATTGTACATTCACATGTTACACATGTGTAATTTTAAAGCTAGTTTGCTTATGGAACTTTAGAATTCTGATCAACAGCATTATCATTTATGATAGATACTTAATTCTCATGCTATAGAAAAGCTAAATTCCTACACTTTTCTACTCTCTTCTACAGCTCCTTTGTGCTGCCTCTACACATCATACAAACTGTTTTGTATACATCGAACGCCCAGAGTCAAGGTATGAGTGTGAAATGTCTCCCAATGTCTCGCATGTTCGAATATTTGGTTCTCAGCTGTTGATGCTGTTCTGGGAGGTTCTGGGAGGAGGTGACTACAGCAGAAGTGGGTCTCTGGAGAGAACTGACTGGCCTTGCGTCCTGCCCTGACTCTTGTCGGCTGAATTATGTGCAAGCAGCGGCTGCACTTCACCTAGCTTCATGCTTTCTCCAGCACTCGGCCTCTTGGACTGGGAGCCAGACTATATCTTTCCTGCCTAAGTAGCTCCGTGTCGGGTATTTGGTCAGTGATATGAGAAAAATGACTAACATACCCATTAACACAAACATAATTATTGCTCTATGTAATTGTTTTTAAAATAAGACAGGATAAAAGGAAAAGATGAAGAGTAAGCTTAAGATATTTTATGCATATTTATTTGGGTACTTTCTTGTGTGAGTCGTATTTAATTTATTACTTTGATTACTTATGTAATTTGATTACTTAATGTTTTTAAGTTCTGGCCTGAGGGACTCTCTTTAGAATTGCTTGTGCAGCATGTATACTATCAAATAGAGAATCTTAGTTTTAGTTTACCTGAGGATCTTATATTTATCTTTGAAGGATCATTTTGATAAATATAGAAAGTTTTTGCCCACAGGTTCTTTTTCTTTTAACATTTACATTATCCTACTGGCTATGGATTTTGATGAGAAAACAAGTATTAGCTAATTTTTGTGATATACTTATGCTTTCTGTGTGTGATGTGTTCTGTGTGTATATGATGTGCTGTGTGTGTATGTGTGTTGTGTTGTATGTGTATGTGTGTGCTATGTGTATGTATGATGTGCTCTATATGTGTGTGTGCGATGTGCTGTGTATGTGTAATGTGCTCTATATATGTGTATGTGTGATGTGCTATGTGTGTGTGTGTGCATGTGTGATGTGCTATCAGGGGGACACACATGTGCCATGACATTTATATAGTGTGGACTCTAGATGATAACTTTGTAGAGCTGATTCCCTCCTTCCACCTTTTCATGGTTCTGCGAATCTAACTCAGCATCTTGCTAGCCTTTGACTATTCTTCTTATCAACAAGACTTCGTATGCTTTCAGGATTCTCTTTCTATCATTTGGCTTCTGTAGTTTGAATATAATGTGGGCCAGTTCAGAAATGTTTGACTTTGTCTGGACTTGTTGGATTTGTGAAGATGTAGATTTGTGTTTTCTATCAAATTTGTAGCCTTTTGCCCGTTGTTTCTCTTTCCTTCTCATTGAAGGCTCCCATACACATATGCTTTTTGGTGCGCTATGGGTCTGTCCATGTTCTTCATTTCGTTTGCTTTCTGATCTCAAGCTAGATGCTTTTGCTTGGCCTGTCTCAAGTCTTGCATTCTTTTTATTGCTCAGATCTGCCACCAAGGTAACCAAGCTCCTTTTCATTTCCATTGTTTTAGTTTCCTACTCCAGAACCAACACTTGCCTTCTTAAAATGTTTGATTTTCTTTATTGAGTATGGTATTTGGTGACACACTGTCACCAAATTCATTGTTCCCTTTACTTCTTTAGTGATGATTTCTCTTATAAGTCACCTTATCTAAGCTCAATGCCTAGGCTTCCTCAAGGACAGGTCCTACTGATTTTTTTCCGTGCATAGGAAACTCTTGTTTCTTAGCTGAATAAATCTGAGTCCCCAAAGTAACTCAAAGTGACCACTCTGGAAAGCAAATTCTCCCATTCCCAGTTAGTCAGGATGGTTGCCTGTTGCAGTAGTAGTTGCTACCTATTGAATAACTTTCCCAAACTAATCCCTTCCTCTGTGGAATGGCTTCCCTAAAAAGGAAGCCACTGGACCAGAGGTAAAGGAATCAGCTGAAGGCAAGTTCAAAATGTATGGATCTCATTTGTGGGCTAAGATGCTTCTATTCAGTCACCTAGACCACTGCAACTTCTCACTGATTTCAGCTGATTCTAGTCAGTTTCCTTGTTTTTATGGAGGAGGAAAATTTTAAAGGTCCCGTTAGCTTATTGAACAGCGAGTGACTGCTCAGAGATTTCCTTCACTTCTCAGAGCTAAAGTCTGCCACTCTTTTCCCAGAGGCTGTTTTACTACAGTTAACCAAGAGGTTTAAAATGCAGTCTTATAATGGGGAAGCTCCTTCAGCCAATGGCCTTTGAGAGGCTGCATCAGGTGGGAGTGGCTTTGGGTACCAACAGGCTAGCTGGATTGCCCTCTTGGGCTCTCCCTGCTTGCTACACCTGGATGATGGGTTCTCTTCCTGCTTCCCTTTTAATAAACAACACCTTAGTATACCCTATTTGGTGCTAAGGTGGGATTCTTTGATTTGCGTTCCCCCCATCTGACACGCTCCCTTTTGGTCTTAATTTTTACTTCCTGCCTGTGCAGAGTCATATGACATGTTGAGACATTAGCTTCATCTCTGGTTTTGTTTGAACATTGTGTAGCTACAGAGCATGGTAGTTCTAGATTCCCACAAATCTTTCAAAGACCGTATGGGCATCTCATCTACCTTGACGCTGTCTGAATAGGTCACTGTCTGCCATTGCTATCCTTACCTCAGGCAGCTGCAGAGGTAACTAATTGCTTATAATTAATTCTTCCCTAATGCTGCTAGGGTTTTGCAGCAGGTAAACACCTTGTTAGATGAAGTAAAGGAGCTTTATAAGTGAGGCCTTCCAGAGAGTCAGCAGACGAACCAAGAACAGTGGGCTCAGGGATTGAGGCTCAGAGGAGACCAGACTGTTTTCTTTTCCTTGTCAGTGGATACTGGGCTGAAGGCTCTCAAGGAAGCCACTGGACCAGAGGTAAAGGAATCAGCTGAAGGCAAGTTCAAAATGTATGGATCTCATTTGTGGGCTAAGATGCTTCTATTCAGTCACCTAGACCACTGCAACTTCTCACTGATTTCAGCTGATTCTAGTCAGTTTCCTTGTTTTTATGGAGGAGGAAAATTTTAAAGGTCCCGTTTTCACCACTTTTACTGATGTCACCCAATTCCAGATACACAGATTCTCACTTAAAAAAAAACAAATATAAGCACTATGAAGCAAAGCAAGCCTGAGTAAGTAATCCAGACCAGAAGAAACTAGGGAAACACAGCAAGAAAAACATGCTCCCATGGACTGGATATTGAAATAACAGCATCACCAACAACAAACATCAACAATAACATCATCAACAACAGCATCACTAACAAGAGCATCACCAACAACAAACAACATCATCAACAATGAAAGCAACAACTACAACTCATTCATGGAGAAGCTGATGGAGTCTGAATAGAGGAAGCAGTTACAAGAATACACTGCTAACTTCTTAGTCTCAAAATGTACCGTGACCACAGGAGATGCTAACCTTAGGAGGAGCTGAGCGGAAAGGACACAAGCAATCTCCCCTCTTTGCATTTTTTCCCCTCAAGTATAAAATGATTTCAAAGTTAAAAGTATATTTTAAAATAAGGATCATCTGAAAAAGCACCTCATCAACGACAGCAAACAGGTAACCAGTTAGCATGAGAAAACAGGTTTAATATTAAAAGTCATCCAGAGATTGGGAATTAAAAAAAAAGGTCAGAATCCAAAACCTGACATCAAATGCTGCTCAGGACATGGGTGGCTGGGGCTCTCATGTCCTGCTGGTGAAAATATAAACTGCTACAGCTACTTGGAAAATGGTTCCTCATAAAACCACGTCATCCAACAGTCCCGCTCCTGAGTATTGACCCAAACCAATTAAAAACTTTTGTTTAGAGAAAAAATTTGTGTATCAATTTTTATAGCAGTTTTCCTCATTCTTGTCCTAACTTGAAAACTACCAAAATACTCTCCAATAGCTGAACAGGTGAGGAATGAACTGTTAACCCATGAGAAGAAGAAATGTACTATCATTTCCTGAGCAGGCGTGGAAGAAACAAATACATGTTACTAAGAAAAAGAAGTCAGTCTGAGAAAGTTGCTATAATCCCAACTACAAAACTTTATAGAAAAGGCAGAATTATGGAGACAGTACAAAAGACTGGTGCATGTAAGGAGCTTCCTCACTGAGTTTTCAAATTCTTATTGTTGACTTTTCTCTTTTCATTTGAGAAAAGAATTCTTATCTGTTGACCAGGCTGGGCTTAAATGTGTGCGTTCATATGATTTTCTTGCCTCAGCCTCTCAAGCAACTGGTGTGGCTGGCATGTGCTACCACACTCAGTTTGCTTTTTATCTCTTGCAAGTTATATGTTGGGTGCAAAGGAGACTATTGTGACCTTATGAGACTTGTGTTCCGGCTTCAGGTGGGGGTAGTTGCAAAGCTCCTGCATGCTAGAAGGATGAGTGAGTTAAAAATGGCAGAGAAAGAATGGAGGAGTCAGGGCTTACCCGAAGCAGTGTGCCCAGGCAAGGCCTTTCAGAAACTAAACTGAACCATAAATCAGAGACTGTAACTCCTGGGAGAGACCTGAGATAGATGGAGTACAGGGACAAGGGACACTGACATCAAGAACCTGGTTTATGCATGCAAAAATGAAAACAAAACAAAACCTGGAGTGCAGTGTGGGTGCATGGGAAGATGCTGATAAGTTAGAAAAGGAGTTGGGGCCAGTTCCACAGAACCTTTGAGTGAAGTTCCGATGAGGACTCCGAGTTTACTGTGGATTCAAGTCTTGGAATGTATTTAGTTAGCAAGGGGCCATGGTCTGACTCAAGTATTAGAACTATTGATCTGTACCTTAGGTGAGAATTTATTTAAAGAAACAAGGTGAGACCACCTAGGCTAATGGTGGTGGTGACTTGCTCAGAGGAGGATGGCAGAAACAGGGACTAGCCAAAGTACCTAGCTTCCAAGAGTTAGCAATAAAATGGCTAGATGGTGTTGTTTTCTGAAATTAGAGTGGCAAATAGACTCTAGGTAGGTACCATATATGGATAAATAAAGAAATCAGGGTAGGCAGGTAGGAAGCATTGTGAGCATATATGCTCTGTGAGCGACACATGTCTATCATCTTAAATTTTGAGTCAAGTATTAAAATGGGCTGGGAGTGATGTGGGATTCCCCTCTGTGTGCTGTGAATATGTTTTATTACCATTTGTTAATAAAGATGCCACTTTGGTCCATGGCAGGGCAGAATATAGCCAGGTGGGAAAACTAAACTGTATGCAGGAGAAAGAAGTCAGGCAGACATCATGGAGCTGCCCAAGAAGCAAGATGTGAGGTAACAAACCACGAGCCTCTTGGTAAAATATAAAATAGGATGTAAGAGTTAATTAGTAAGAAGCCTGAGCTCATAGGCCAAGGAGTATGTAATCAACATTAAGCCTCAGAGTGGTTATTTTTTATTCTACAATGTATTTCTTTTATTAATTTTATTGAGCTCTACATTTTTCTCTGCTCCCCTCCCTGCCTCTCCCCTCCCCTTCAACCGTCTCCCAAGGTACCCATGCTCCCAATTTACTCAGGAGATCTTGTCTTTTTCTACTTCCCATGTAGATTAGATCCATGCATGTCTCTCTTAGGATCCTCATTGTTGTCTAGGTTCTCTGGGATTGTGATTTGTAGGCTGATTTTCTTTGCTTTATGTTTAAAAACCACTTATGGGTGAGTATATATGATAATGTCTTTCTGTGTCTGGGTTACCTCACTCAATATGATGTTTTCTAGCTCTATCCATTTGCCTGCAAATTTCAAGAGTGGTTATTTTATGAGCAGCTTTGGGAACAGGAAGGTGGAGAAAACTCAGTCCAGGGGGACCAGAGGGATGGAGAATACTTCCAGCAACTTGGGAGAATGGCCAGACGTATAGTCCTGTGAGTGTTCTTCAAGGTTTCATGTGTCTACACAAGAGTGGTGTGAAGGTTCACATCTGCACATTTGTGTAGGTTAGTTCCGGCCTTGTTTTATTGAAAACGATTACTACTGACTTTTCTTTTGGATGCCTTGCCTTTGCTAACTATGGGCTCCACACTCCCAGGTTAAAACACATTCCAGATTTAATTACCCATGCCTCTGAAGTATCAGGAGAAAGAAAGTTCTCAGATGTAAAATTAGCACTTGCTTTGCAAGAGGTACTACTCGGGGTCCATGGTGTCTGTGTGAGTGATGCATAAGTATAATATTAATTATTAAAAGCTCTGTGTGTGTGTGTGTGTGTGTGTGTGTGTGTGTGTGTGTGTGTGTAGGTTATATGCAAACTCTGCACCATGATATATAAAGGCCATTGGACATTTTTTATCTTTGGAACAGTGGAGGCTGGGTAGCAGTGGGATACACTTCACAGATACTTATTAATTTGAAGAAATTGAATTTAGTCAGAAAACTTGCCTAAACTAGCATGCTTTAAAATACCCACTCTCTTCTTTTTTTTCCTTTCTTCCCTCCCTTCCTTCTCCATTCTTTCCCTCCCTCCCCCTCTTCCTCCCTTTTCTTTTGTTCTTTCTCTTTCTTTCTTTGACTCACTCCCTTTTCCTGGTGTTGGCATTCTAACATCTAACTGATAGCTCAATGTTTTGTTAGCTGTTGGTGAGTCAGAAGACCTTTAAGTTTGGAGCCAGGAATATTTTTATGAGACCTATAAATATGTAAGAAACCCCAGAGTCTTCAGATTTTCCTCTCTCAGTGGTGAGATGCTGTCCTGTAGGCTACTGTTGGGTGAAAGAGACAGACCCACCATCGCACTCCTTGCTCTTGTCCATGATCTTGAACTAGGGGCAATGTTAGTCCTGACTCTGAGTGGGGTATTTACTGTTTGTGCACAGCTGCAAAGTTCTTGATGGAGTTCCCTGCTACTAATTCATAGACAAATCTTTTAAAAATATACATGGCTTTTATTTAAAGTGAATCTTTTCAATTCAAAGGTCAATTTGATCATGAAGGAATGTCTCTGAGCACAGTTTGTGGATTTTCATATCTAGACTTCTGGGCTCACTAGGAAATGAAGCTGACACACGTTTTTATGACTGGTGACCTGCAGAAGCCTCTCTGGTGGACATGTTAAGAAGATTTCACAGTAACTTCCTCTTTGAATATGGTCTGGACTGAGTGCAGGCGCAGATGTCTCCCAGTCTTTCCTGGGAAGTTTAACTGCGAGGAATTCAGAAGAAAGGCTGAGACCCCTTCCTGTCTAAGTTCCTCCTTAAAGCACAGCAATGCTGAGAATGGGAACTGACTGGGGGAACAGCAAATCCCGGATTGAGTAGCCACTTCTAGGCCATGGGCTGGGATGTTGGACAAGGAGTCCTTGTGAGAACTCCTCCTTCGCCTGGGCCCAATGGGCAATGCTTTTCTAAATGGCAACAAGTGAATGAGAAACCAGCAAGCAAAACTGGGGATTGCCCTTCCTGTCCTTAAACGGCATGCCACTTACATGTCCATGCAGAAGCAATGCCACTTGTTTGTGTAAGGACAGAAACTCTCACCAAATTTGGAGCTCATTGATCAGCTAGACGGACCCCGGCCTCAGCCGTCTTACTGTCTCTGCCTCCCCAGAGCTTGGGATTACAGGCACATCACATCATGGCCTGAATTTATGGGAGCTGGGGATCTGAACTCAAATCTTCACGCTTGCGTGACTGATACTTTTTTGGCTATCTTCTCAGTTCCAAGGTTGTTCTTTTTATAAACAACTATCTTTCAGGAACTTATCCAGGGCCATGACACCAACTCCACTTTTGGAAGATAGTGCCCATCCATTCCTGAGAGCTCCCATGACCAAATACCTTCTGTGTGGTTTTATCTTTTGGTGATCCCAGAACTCAACCCTCTGTCCTCACCAGAGAGCAAGCTATCAGCTAAAGATAACATTCAGGGGACAAGCCATATCCAAACCATGGGAAAAGAAAGTCATTTTTATTTGTTTTACTTGGCAAAAATCACATTGTTTTTGGAACGAGTATTCATATTTTCGAAATGGAAATAATCTCATTAAAATTGCGTGGTAAATAACCTACAAGGTAGCCAGGCAAATGTAAAAACAAACACATGAACAATACAAAAACAAAAACCAAAACCCCAAGGAGAGCATTAAAGATTTTATTTCTATCCAGATAGTTAAGGAAATAGAGGATAGTGATAATTAGCAGTATGTATGAAACCAAAACAGTGCTTCTGTTATCTGGATGCCTCATCCTGAGGGATTCGGGCTACACCTTACACTCCCTACAATCTAAGAACCATGGATCCTTCTCCACAGCACGGTGGGGTTCTGAAGGGGCAGTTTACCAAAGCTGTCCCCTTAATTAGTGACAAAGGCAGGTTAGTATATGGTCTTCCATCATTTCCTGTTTGTTTCCCCGGTACAATACCAGGTCCCCCTACCATAACCATTTGGCAGCACGTGGAAAGAGGAGTGCCGGCAAAGCCCTTGCGGAGTTTATGATGCCAGCTGCTTCCTTGGCATCCAGTGAAGTTTCGCCAGTTTTTGTTTGGGACTTTCTAAAAGCCCATGCTAATTTCTTTCAGATCGTAAAAGGGTGAGGTGTGTCCCCATGTGTAGCCACTGATGTTTACTCAGGGGAAAATCATGAGAAACAGCTCAGCTGCCCCGGTCGGAAGTCTGAGGAATGAGTGTGGAGCCCTTTACAAAGCGGTCTCACGCCCGGGGCTTTGCTGGAGTCTCTTGGCAAGCCAAGGAAGTCAGTACTACTATGCCAGCAGATTACAAGGCCTGGGTGCGTTGACCAGCCCAGAGCAACATAACCAGCTGTTATTGCAGCCCTAACTCAAGCCCAGCAGGTTTCTAAAACTTAATAGACTGAAGCCAGTGAGGTGGGTCAGCGGGTCAGAGTGTTTGCTGTGCAGGTCTGCCTGGAAGTCAGGTGTTTGTTGCTCTGAACCTACACTAACACCTCATAGCACAAATGCCACCATTTGCGTCCAGGTTTAAGTACAATGACATGTATTAGCCTTCTCAGTTTTGTGTTTCCGAGCACGTCATCGAGTTGGCATCATATTGTATCTTCTAGGAGTTGTATGGTTTTTGTTTGCTTTCATTTATATTTAGGCTCCGATTTTATCTAATTTTTGTAAAGGGAATAAAGGCTATTTAAATTTTCTTTCATATGATCTTACAAGGGACTGTTCCTTTCTTCTATTATTTGTTAATAAGGCCATCTTTGCTCCATGTGATTATGGCCTTTGTTTCTTTGCCAAAGATCACTTGACTGTATTTATGTGGACCCATTTCTGGACTCTCATTTTGACCCATTAATAGATCAAACTATTAGTGAATACCACATGGTCTTGGTTTTTGTATCTTTACATTAAGTTTTGAGGTAAAGAAGTTACAGTCTCTAACTTTGTTATTTTTATTTGCTATTGAGTTATCTAGTCTTGATGTCTTTATAAATCTTAGAATTAGCTTTATAAAGTTCAAAATATAACCTGATAGGATTTTTATTGTGATACAATTAATTTATTGATCAAGTTGAAAACTGACATAGTAACATAATATTGGGTCTTCTATCCATGAATATAGAATATCTTTCTGTTTTGTTATTTTCTTGATATCCTTTATCAAAGTCTTGTGGCTTTGCTAAAATAGATCTAGTGCATAATACATTATGTTTATAAATATTTTATTTTGCAGGGTGATAATATGAATGGTAACATATTTTAAATTCCATTCATTTTTTGATGACATGATTAAGTTTTATATGCTATAATTTTACTTCAGTCACTTATTCCTTCTAGGCTCTATTTTGTCAAGCTTTTCGTTGATTTTACTCATTCATTCATCTGGGGTTTTCTGTATGAATGTTTGTGTCACTTTTGAACAAAGTCAGTTTTATTTAATTTACTTGTACCCAGCCTGAATATATATTATTTACTTTTATTTTATTAATAATATTAGATATGGATTCCAGTACAATGCTGAAAAGCAAAGCTGACTGAAGACACTCATAACTTATTCCTAATGTTAGTGAGAAGACTTTAGAATCTCAGAATCAATTATAATGCTGTCTGTGGGTTTGTGTAGATGTTACGTATCAAGTTAAGGAAGTTTTCTTCATGTCCGACTGATTTCAGTTTCTTTTCTTCTCCTTTTTTTTATGAATGGTTGTTGGATTTTTGTCAATGCTTTTCCTGTTCCTAGATGACATGTGGTTTTTCTCTTTTATCCTAGCAAAATGGTAAATTGCATGAACTGATCGTAAAGCTTTGAACTATTATTCCATAAACCACATTTAGTCATGATGGTTATCACATCTAAATGGCCAAGGTGTATGAGTGGGTTATCTCAAGAGCAAGTCAGCTGTGGAAGCCCGCTTGGCTTGGTCTCTTTCACGACTCCTGCTTCTTAACTCAGAATGCCCCGCACTCTTTGAGATCTTGCCAGCCGGAAGGTTGTCACCAGGTCATCAGAGGCAACCTCTATTTCCTTGAAGTGGAATTATCAGCTAAAGTTCACCTCTTTTCACAGTCAAATAGCCTGCAATAGTTTATGGTGTGGTGTTTGTTAACAGCAGAAAAGTGACAGGAAGACAGAACGTTGCTGTTAGAGGAAGGCTATAGTTAATACAAAACACCTGAAATGTGGCAGTGGCTTTAGAAAAGGATAATAGGGAGGGGCAGGGACAGTTCCGAAGGAAATTGTGATTCTGGTGAGGACTTGAAAGAACACAAAACCAAGGTTTAAAATTTCTTATTGATCTCATCCCTTACCCAGGAGCTTTCTCCCACTTGCAAAGGAAAAATTAGTTGTCTTCAATGGAGTCTTCAATAGGTAGGTAGATTAACCACACTCAAGGGAGGCTCCATGCCTAGCAGTAGATGGCCAACACAAAACGAACTCAGTGGTATTTTGTAGACTTTCTGTCTCACATTGCTTTGTTTGGGCACCTTTTTGTTTTACTGGTCTCTTGCTCATATATTATAGTTTTCAAGTTTGTATTTTTTTGGTTTGTTTTTGTTGAGTGTGAGTGCGTGTGTGTGACTAGGTATGTTTTTCGTTCTCTTCTAAATTCTGGTTGGTTTGTTTTCTAAAGAAAGAGATGGATAAAAGTCATGAAGTTGAATGGGTGGGGAAGTGTGGAGGATCTGGGAGGAGTTGGGGGGAGGGAAACCATGTTCAGAATATATTATGTGAACATTAAAAGAGAATATTTAAAAAAAACTTTTTAAAAAATGTCTTACTGGTTGAGAGCAGAATGATGATGGAAAATGAGCAATGAAATGGAAATGAGGAACATATATTACTAGAGATGGCAGAAAACATGGGCTTTGTTGCTCAGGAGCAATTTGGTTCCATTGTGTCTGTGCCTAAGAGCTTTATAGAATGTGAAATTTGAGGATGTTGAATCTTCACAGAAGATACCTGTAAGTAGCAGATCATTCAGGCTGCTGCATGGCTACATTGGGGCTTTTTTTCCCATTACATAGCCTTTTTAAAAAACTTTTATTTAACTTTATTTCATGTGCATTGGTGTAACGATGTCAGACTCTCTTGAACTGGAGTTACAGACAGCTGCGAGCTGCCATGTGGGTGCTGGGAATTGAACCCGGGTCCTCTGGAGGAGCAGTCAGTGCTCTTAACCACTGAGCCATCTCACCAACCCCCATTGGGGCATTTTTGGTATTCCACAGGGGCAAATGGAAAAAGCAGAAAGACTTGGAAAATTTGAGACTGAGGAGATAGCTCGGTGGGTTAAATTCTTGCTGTATAAGAATGGAGACCTGAGTTTCGTGAGCAAAACCCACGTGAAAAGCCAAATACAGTAGCATGTTTTTGTAATCCCAGAGCTGGAGAGGCAGAGACAGGCAGATATCTGCTAATTGGCCATCTAGTCTAGCCTAGTTGGTGTGTCCTAAGTCCTGGTGAGAGATACTGTCTCAAAAAATAAGGTGAATGACATCTGAAAGCTGGCCCTCAAGGTTGACTTCTTGTCTCTACAACACATGTACACATGTATAACAACCCATTCCCCAACACACATCTGGATACATGTGAACACAATGCATGTGAATCACAACAATGGCTTGCATTGTGTGATAGCCATACGGGTGCAGTAGTGGCACACAGAACTTGGTGGTAACCAACAATTCTCTAGCAGGGCTTAAGATCTGTTCAAGAAGAGGGAAACCAGCGCTAGTATACTGGAAACCTAGCCAACTACCAAGACATAGTGAAATCATGAATCTTGGAGGAGAACCTACAATGAACACTCTACAAAACCAGCATCAACCCTAACTACACTCTAAATATTTGTCCTTATACCTACAGATAAGTGTAGTTCTTGAGCCTTGTCAAGGAAACTTATCTTTGCAACAGACTGAGACGATTATAGAAAATCATGGAGACTATTACAGAAATCCATAGTTGCACTGGATTGTAGAACTTAGAACCAATGGATACATTTATAATACAGCCCCTGCATCTAAGGTTCAAGAATTGCAGAAGAGGAGCAGAAGGACTACAAAAGCCATAAGAACAGGGAGTTGGCTGTGAGGCTATGTCTCCTAGGAATGCCAGAAGACATACCCAGAAAATCTTACCAACACGAATCCCTAGACATGAGCTGAACAAGGATGACATCAATAGACATGCTAACATGGACAAGAGCCTCAACCCTAGTCAAAGAACTACAGGCACCTAAGGAATGTCAAGAATGGGAGAAATAATAGTCTTTCCAAGGAAACAGTACACCAATTGGCTATCCAATATCAAATGGCCAGGCCCATCTATGACCTTAAAAATAAAACAATGACAAAGAAATGAGAAAAGGTAATGCGTGCTCCTAGGAGAAAAATCAAGCATGTGGCCCAGTGGGTTTTGTTAAAGAAATTATCATATGGCACAGTGAGAAATGGATCTAGAGGGAAACTTAGAAATCTGTGAGGTTGAGGCTTATTACAGTTCTAGAAGACCAGAAGGGCAGAGTGAGTCCAGGGTGGTCTCTTTGAGCCTGCTACCTGCTGCTCTTGCCGCATGTCTCAGCTTCCATCACCCTGCTACTGTGCCTCACAGCTTCAGAGAAGAAATGAATGTCAAGACTAGCCTTCTTATGAAGTAGAACTGAGGTTTAATAGAGATATTTTAATATGGGCTTAAGCAGGAAGATTGAGAATGAAAACGGAGGCACTCAGAGGAGGAGACAGACATGCCAGAGAGCATGGGCATGGGCTTCTCAGAATAGCATCTTGGAGAGTTTCATCAGAGTTTCTCAGACCTGCCCAGGGTCATATACACTCAGGTCTCGAGCCTGAACTAGTGATACTGTCACATAAAACATCTCTATGTGAAAGGCATAGTCTCCCTACGTCAGCAGCCTTTACAGCAAATATTAAATGTATTGGATTACTTGCTCACAAAGTCTTTGGTTGGACTCTAGGATCGGGGACTCCTTTTCTTTCTCATGTCCTCACAGTTTTCCTGTCTTTCTGTCTGGTTGCATTATGTATTTGAGGAGGACATAACCTTCAGTGCCCCAGGTAGAACTCTGTGGTTTAAACAGAGTTTTCCCTTCCACAAACTAATGAAATCTAATCCTCAAAAGGAGATATTAGAAGATGAGACCATCTGGGGATTTTTAAGAGGTGAGGAGTGTTCTGCCCTCATGAGTGGATTAATCCACTCCTGTGATCAGTGCATTAAAGGATTAATGAGTTAGTGGATTATCTTAAGAGTGAATCTACAGTAAAAGCCTGCTGAGCCAGGTCTTCCATGTACTCTCTGTTTCTTGCCATGTGATGCCCCAGGACAACTTTGAGACTGCGTTAGTATAAAGACCATCATTAGATATAACTTCCATCTTGGCTCTGACCCATGAGCCAAAGCAGACCCATTTTCTTTATGGCTTGCTCAGCCTCTGTGATTGTGTTCTCTGCAATGGACTCAGATGGTATTCACTTGGGTCCAGTGATTTCTGCTTTGAAAGGCGCTTATTTATCACCTTGGTTTCTTTAATAGTGATTAGTCTAGTTTTTCTCCTTGTAAGTTTTAGCAGGTTGTTTCTTTCACATGAGTGGTCCATGTAATGTAGACTATGAAGCTTGTGGATCTAGAGTTCTTCATGATGAGCATTTGTAATCTTTTTACCGTCAATATGACCTACAGCTTGTCCTTCTTTCTTTCATTTTAGAACATTAGCAATTTATGTCTCCTCGATTCGATCCTTAGATTAAGTAGAGGATGATTAATTTCATTAATTTTTCTGTAGACCTAGCTTTGGGTTTGGTTGGTCTTCTCCGTTTATTTTCTGCTTTAGGTTTCTTGGTTTTATTTTCAAATTTTAATCATACTTTTTTGATTGCTTGAATTTAATTTTCTCTTCTTGAGTTTTATTAGAAGCCTGATTGTAGTTCCTTCTTCTTTTATACTACATGTAAACAGTGCTGTAAATTTCCCTGTTTGCACTGTTTCTGTTGTGTCCCAAAAATTCTGTGTTATATTTTCATTAAAATACTTTTAAATGTCTTGAGATTCTTTCTTTGACCCAAATGTTATTTAGAATTATTTTGTTTAACATACAAGCATTCTAGAATTTTCCTGCTATATTTTTGTTATTGATTTCCAGTTTAATTTTAGTTGGTCTCATGGCAGATACTATATAATTTCTAGATTTAAATTTAATGCCCCCCAAATGTGGTTTATCTTGAGCATCCCATGTTGGCCTGAAAATACTGTATAATTTGTAGTGTCTCTCTGTGTGTGTGCGTGTGTGTGTGTGTGTGTGTGTGTGTGTGTGCATGCAGATGTATATACCGTGACATGCATGTGGCAGTCATAGGAAAACTTTGTGGAATGTGGGGTTCTAGCCTCCCACCTTGTTGAAGCAGGGTCTCTTTTGTTGTTTGTTCCACTATACTGCCTACTCTGGGCTCAGGAGCTTCTGGGCAATTTTCCTGTCTTCACCTCCCACCTTGCTGAAAGAGTCATTACATACAGCTTCTGGGGATTCTGCAGGTCAAACTCTAGTTGTCAGTCTTTCATAGCTTTTACCGGCTGAGCCATCTCCCCAGCCCTCTGATTTCTATGGTTAAGTACTCTATAGATGTCAATTACATCCAGCGCAATGATGGAACTGTGCAATTCAACTGCATCTTTACTGATTTCTTTTCTTGCTGGATCTGTACATTTTTGAAAGATGAACATTAAAGTCTCTGGTTGTAATAGTGACTTTATCTACTTCTATTTGAGCATGTCAGATTTTTCCTGTCTTATACTGCAAAGGATAGTAGATGCTTATATCTTAATGATTGTTAAATCTTCCTGGAACCTTGATCCCCTCATCACTAGGAATAATCACGTGTGTCCTGGATAATTTCTCTTGTCGAGTGTGCCCTCTCTCTCTCTCTCTCTCTCTCTCTCTCTCTTTCTCTCTCTCTCCCCCTTCCCTCCCTCCCCTCTCTCTTCCTCCCTCCCTCTCTTCCTCCCTTCTTCCCTCCTTCTTTCTCTCTCTCTTTCACTGAAACATACCCCTAGTTTCTTCCTCTGACAAGTTTACTTGGTTTTTTTCTGGTGTAGCTCACCCTGATCAGAATCAGCACAGTGCAGCTTTATCCCTTTATGTTTAATCTATGTGTATCTTTTCATTTAATCTTTGTTTCTTGTAGACAATATATAGTTAGGCTACAGCTTCTCGTTCACCTATGATTATGTACACAGTTGAATTGTTATTAGCTGTAACTACTCCTGTTTTCTGTTTTTGTCTTTGTTATTTATTCCTGTATATATTTTTTCCTTTTGTGGTTTTAATTGAGCATTTTATTCTATTTTGTTTTCTCTTCTTTCTCAGCACGTCAATTTTATGTGTTTTCTTTTTATATCTAAGGTGGTATCTCAAAAGTTTACAGCACATGGTCAACATTAATCCAAGTCTACTTCCCAATGATTCTCTACTGTACATAATTAGACTTAGCTTCATTTTTAAGGGTTGGCTGTTCTTCCGATCATGAAAGCACACTTCAATTCCCCAATGCACTCATTCATAAAATACTTAGTATATGCCGCAATTCCCCAGATCTGAATAGTATCAAAAGCGTATTTCTTTTAGAGAGGTCCAAGGTGAATGGTATCTAGAAGGTATGTGTAGGTGCTGTGGGAGCATTTGTTGAGATGGAGACTTCCAGCTGACAGGCAGATGCTCACATCTGCAAAGGGAGAGAGCTGATGATGTAAGCACAGACTCTTACTTCCCAAGTCTTTATGCATACTGGGGGAGGGAACCATGACGGTGGATTAACCAGACTGCATTTATTTGTCATCAAACAGTCAAATGAAGCCACCCTAAATAATGCAAAATTAATTGAGTGAAAAAAAAAAGACTCTGTGAGGCCCAGGAGACATAACTCAGCAGCCCCACTCCCAAATCTATTTTCAGAAATTGAAGGAAATAGTAACAATGCAGGCCAGGCTCTCAGGTATTTCTGTGGTACACACTGGGTATATGACATCACGATGAAGTCCCGTGGAAGTGTGTTCAAGTGCTAAACAAGAAGACAAGCTCAGGGCATCCAGGGAGCCCTGATATTAACTCAGAATTTTACAGTGTATGCGACAAAGATGAAGCAGACTGGCAGCCAGGCTGACATTGTTGGCACTTTCCCTTTTTTCTATCTCAAGTCATTTTGACCTGATGGCGAGGGGACAAAGTCTTCCAGAGGGCTAGGAATAGAAAGGGCTTCGGTTCCCACCAAGGCGACATATCCCTCCTCTAATTTGCTTTGCCCTAAATGATAATGTCACCATGAGTGGTCTCAATACCCAGTAAGCGGGCTCATCAGCCTGTTGCCCTCAGCGTGAGTGCAGTTCTCAGCTCTCTCCAACTCCCTAGTTAGCTTTCATCACAAGCTTATTTATTTTTCCAGTGGAGTTTTGAGGCCATTCAGACCTGATAGAATCTCTTCAGTTCACTTGAAGGGGGCACTTTCTTTCCCATCTTCCTATAGATGCCTTCCAATCTCAGATCTTAGTAAAATTTTGTCTTTTAAGGAAAAGTATCTCATGTTTTTTGTTTGTTTATTTTTGTTTGGGTAAGTATGTCAGGTTGTGGGCCCTGATAATTATCTGAAATATATTGCTTGACATAGTGAACAGTTTAAAACCTAGCATCTTAAAAGGAGTTTCATTTCAGGCCATCCGTCTCCTCCTCCACCAGCCTCTTTTGTTGCAACTCTCAAGAGCTATTGCTGAGGAAATCAACATGCATATTAACTTTACAACATCTGGGCTAATTTAATATTCTTTATTTGCCTTTTAAATTTTAATTTTGATGCACATGAGCAGAAATGTCTTCCAGTCATGCCGTCCACCGCGGACTTGGCTATAGGTTGCTGTAGCTGGCACACACAGGCAATGAGAGGGTTAGGTGCAGACTGTTCATTCTAAACGTAAATTGTACCACACCAGAAACCCAAACCTGCATCCCAAAATGCTTCAAAGGGAAATATTTCCCTGGAGGGAATTGGTAAAATTGGAGTTGGGTGAACCTCAAAGAGTCTCGAGTCTCAAACACAGCTTATGTTTGGATTCAGAATTGAATTTGGCTCCAGTGGTTGGCATCTCTGCCCTGCCCTGTGAACTGCCCCAGCCACAGGGGATAGGGGGGAGGGAGAGGAAGAGGAGCAAGAGGAAGACTGGATGGAGGAGTTGAGTTTCCAAAAACACACAATGGTGCAGTGCTGATGCAATTAAGAAAATTAGAAAATGGGGTTGAAATGGCCAGAGTCCATTTTTATCTCTTATCCTTTGTGCTGGCCTTTCGGCTGGCTCCACAGCCTCCGTTTTCTTTGATCTCACTTGCCTTCTCCTTTGCTTCCGTTCTATTTTCTTATAAGACCACTGTTCAAGCCCATTTCCCTCTTCCTTCCAGAGTATGCCTCAGGGGCTTGACTTATGAATTTCAGGGCCTTTTAGAGGGCTGGCAGGTTATGAAACAGTATGTGCAGTGTGAGCTCAAGTTTGGAAAGCAAAGCCATGCCTTTCTTCTGTGTATGTATGTGTGTGCACAGATCAGCAATTAGAAGGGAGCCTGTGAAATAGTTACTGTTTTCGCCTGGAACATGGATGGCTTTCACATGGTTCTCTTCCTAAAACTGCTCTGCTGGAGAACTGGCACTTAATGAATGCTGCCTATGAAAGGCTAGCATTTAGCACACCGTTATCACCAACTTCTAGGAACACGATACTCTTTCCTGCATCTTTTTACTTCTTCTTGCTGTTATTCTGTCATTATTAAAATTCAGATCATTGTCTATCGCATTTGGATTATGCAAGGATGTTTGTCCTTCACTGAAAACGGCATTTTAATATCAGTTGCATGTATGTGTGAGGGAGCCATCATTGCATTATTTTAGACAGTGAAGAGATTTTCGACATACTGCACATAAATGAGGGCTTAACAAGTCATAGGCTCATTGCTTCAGTGATGTGTGTTCTCGCAAAACAGAGGTGAGAGATTCACTGGAAAAGGAAATAATCATATACCAAAGTTCTTCCCTCGGCACTTTCACAGACCTGTCTTTGACTATAAAGTAGACAAAAATGTGGGTCAAGGGAATAAAAAGCAACGGGAAAGAGTGTAAGTATATAGAAATCACGCATAATTTAGGAGCATATGAATTATTAAATATGTAAGCATATATAAGATATATGCAGATGTGTAGGTACTCAGAAGAGGTTGTGAATAACATATATTAGATAAATAACCCTGAGAAGACTCAAAACAATGCATGGGAAAGAAGCCTAAGAAAATCTAGAAATTATTGGGAAGCTAGCTGTATATCCTGGCAAGGGTGTGGCTGTCTTCTCCCATGATTTTTATTAAGAACAGAGACAGTAGTCTTTGAGGAGAGATATAAACTTAGCTGTCCTGTAAATCATGGTAGTACTCCTGTCTTGGGCCTTCTGTAAATCATGGTCCTTGGGGTTTGGGTCAAGAGATTCCTTTAAGAAGAAAAAACACTCTTTTATCCGGGAATACTTCTGCAGTTTCAAAGAATTTTACCTAGTTGTGAGAATCCGAGAGATAATACTTCCACCCAATTATTATGATTTATGTATGTGTGATTATGTGTTCTGGGAAGATGATTATTAATTCATTCTCCCACTCATCACACAAATCCTCCTTTAGAGGCTACCATGGGTCAGCCATTATGCTAGAGGCCAGGAACAAGTCACAGCCTTCTTCTGCTGAGGTCAACTAGAATTTACAGCTAGAAATGATTTCAGCCATTTCATGTAACTCTCAGAATGGTGGAGTCCCCAAAGGATGCTTGCTTGCCATTACTCTTTCCCTTAGCTGCTCGAATGGCACACAGGAACTGGATGACTCCCTCTTCCTGTTAGGATCTGAGGCCCTCAAAAATGGTGCTGCTAGAGAAAGGCTGTAGCAGCCCTGACCATGGAACTGCCGTTACTCCACACTGTGAAAGGACAGCCTTACCAGGATGCCCCGAACCAAGAGAAAGGCTGACCTGAGTCTTTTCTTTGGCAGGCTTCCTCTTCAGTGAACTTTGTCTAGGAGGAGGGAGGAGGGGTGGGGGGTAGCGGGAGGGGACGGGGAGAAGGGGAAGAAATGTAAAAACTTTATTTATTTAATTATGTTTTTGAATGGAAAAAAATAAAAAAATACGAAAAAAATACTTTGTCTCATGCATGATATATAGGAGAAGCTTCTTCCCTAATTCCCACAGGGAATATGAAAAGATAAGAGGTTTTGATTGGGAAGAAGTCGACGTTATGGGTTTTTCTAAAATGATGGAAATTTTATTATCTACAGACCCATGAACAATTTCCACATGATGGGGCTGAACTTCTCAAACATTCAAACACATGGTTGAGTACACGGTCCTGTCACCGTTGGATTCAGAAAGTGTTTGGTCTCTTAGGAAGCTTGAGCCCCTGGGCACCAGTTTAGCTTTTCTGTGCCTCGGTTAACTCATTTGTAAAACAATGCAAGCATCAATACTTATTTCATGAGAATTTAGTTCATTAATCCATGCACGCTCTTAGAAGGCTGAACAGCCACGGGTGGTCAAGAAAGACAGACACCAGAAACATAGCACCACATTGAGATTATAGATTTCAGAGCACAACTATCTGGGTTTCAATTCCCCTTAAATCCTACTTATTTATGGTAGCTCAGCACCTTAACTCATGTAACCATTCCATACCCGCGTTGCTTCCTATATATTAGTATGCTGATCACAATGTGGGTCCCATAGACTTGTTAAAATTATTCAAAGTGTTGCAAAAAACTAACACTTATGAGACACTTAGAAACATGCAGGGCACATAAGCATTTGGTAAACCTGGCATTTATTAGCTATTTGGCCATTTTGGGCCCCTACCTGACTGTTTCCCACATCTGTAGATCAAACAGCCCGGCTTTCCGCCAAGGGCAGCGCTCGGCTGTCCAGCACGGGCAGGCGCGGCATCCCGCACCCTCTGCAGACTGGCCACCTGAAGGCTTCCTCATGCTCTTGTTTCGGCTTATCTCAGCCTCATCCCAGCTCAGAGACACCAGCCCGGCCACAGTGACCCTCAACTTAGAAACAGGAGCGTCATCTCCAGGGCAGCCCTCCTTCAGGCTTCTAAGTTTTGATATTTCTAAGCATCTTATTGTTCCTTTCACTCCTCTCACTTTAAGGTCCTGGTCTTCCCTTTGAATTTTCTAGTTAGCAACTTAATCTTGAAAACCCCATAAATTCAATGATCTCCTTCAAACAACTGGTGTGGATTCTGTCTCCTGCCTGGGTCCTGACTGATAGTCCAGAAAATCTCAGGCTTGTTCAGCAAACAGAGCTGAAGGAATTCAGAGTAAAATCTTATGAAAGACTCATAGATTCCATCTCCACTGACAGAAGTCATTATTTTCCCTTTATTGGCTTTGATTATCTTCCCTTAAGGTTTAATTTATATTTATGGAGAGAAAAGATGATTCCTTCTGCTAAGTTTTCAGCCTTAGCCTCATATTTTCCAGAATTTTCTCTGGGAAGTGAATTGTATTGATTAAGCTCGCTTTGGCAGCATGAAGTTAAGTCTCTCTCCTTCTAGGTATGTCTGTTTCAAGTGTCTATCTTTCTATATATGTCTGTTTCAAGGGCTCCCATTTTTCTCCCCTGTAATGCAAAGGTGAACTGAAACCTGAGTTGAACTTTGCCATCCATTCATGAAGCTAAAATCTAAAGGAGTCTGCCGCTGCATTTGAAACATCTTTATAAACAAGCAGGCTCCTCGGAGAGAGACAACAGTGTTCTAAGACCAATGTGGAACTGAATTCAAACCTTGTTGTCCGACTCAGCCTTTTTAATTGTGGCAAATTGTGATTTCCTGTTGTTTTTCCGGGGCCGGGACAAGACTAATGAAAAGGCCCCAGAAGGATACTTGGACATCAAATGACTCTTACAAAAGAGCATTTTGAAGATTTGAGTATAAATAAATTAAAAACATGCTACAGTACTTGATGCCTTTTAAAGTCCCAATAAGGTTTAAAAACTGAAGAGCCAGTAAGAAATTAGAGACAGTGAGAAACCTGATGCATGAAATATCCAAATCCTCTTCGGTCATTTAATGGGTCTCAAAGTATACACCAAGCTGCATGTTAATCGACCATGGAAATACTTTGGGTATATCTTGCTTGACCATCAAATATACAAGCAACAACATCAATTAACATCAGACTCTGTTTCAACAAATTGAGATACAAGATTTGTTTTGCTTTGTTTTAGTGAGGGGCTGCCCCTGTGCCCCACTGAGCAGTCTCAAATGAAATGTCATATGGAAGAGGCAAAGGGATACCTGTGTAACGCAGGGGGAATGGTGAAAAATATCCCATTGCACCTGTTAGCTCCAAGAAGTCTTCCCGCCATCCCGGAAGCATTTTCTTTTGAGGGTCAGCTTCTAAATTAAACCACAGAGATCATTTCCTGTGGCATTCGTTAGCTTTGACGTCATTGCCTCCCATCCTGTTCCCACTCTTTAAATGATTTCATGGAGATCAATGCAAACAAGCGTCTTATTCTTTCCGTTTTCAGAAATTTCTGCTAACAGCACCCAGGGCTGTCTCAAAAGAGGAAGAGAAAGAAGAGCTGGGTTTTCAACACCTGGAAAAGTTCAGGACCTAACCCCACCGGAATCTAGACCTCGGCACGAAAGGACAGCCCAAGAACCAAGGCTCTCTAAGGACGCTCTCCTTCCCCCGGAGATCAAACGTGTCATGCTAAGAATTTAACATTTGTTATTTCTGACTTAACAGAAATATACTCCCACTCTTCTATCAAGCAGTTGCCTTACCCCTACCGCCTCGGACAGCCCGGCAGTTGCTTCCTTTTGTGGCCATGTTCACAGACCTCAGCCCAGCTCTGCGTTCCCACGGCAGTACACGGCACTAGACACTTCTCCTTGATTCCTCTACTCATGTCTCACCCCTCTCGTGGTGACTGTGTACCTTCAAATATTAATTTAAAACTATGTGCTGAGAATTTATAAACCCAAGAAGAACCCTCTTCTATAGTCCCAACTGAAGGCCATTTGATTTGGTGTCAAAATCCTCAGTCTTTAAATTTGTGCTCTTCAACAGCTCTGTGGGCATGAACTTCTTTTTTCTTGTAATGTAATGATACCTAGAACTCAGGGGCAAGACTATTTTTTTCTAATTATTTTTGTCGTTAATGTATCTATTCTGATTGAATATTTGATTAGCTTATGATTAACATTTTTAAAAAAAAACTTACAAGAGTGAGTCTGGAAAGAGTTGTTTTAATTTTTATTTTTTTCTGTGAATAAGTACTTGGTTTATTCTCTGCTCTGAGCAGTGTGTGTGTGTGTGTGTGTGTGTGTGTGTGTGCGCGCGCGCGCGCGCGTGTTATGTCTGGTGTGGTGTGTGTGTATGCGTCTGGTGTGTGTCTGTGTGGATGTGCACAGGCATGTGAATGCATGTGTGTGGTGTGCTTGTTCTTGTATGATATGCGATAGGGAAGAGCAGAGGTCAAAGAACGGCTTTCTGACTCCCCTGTGCTGGACTGTAGGTGTGTTCCAGCATGTGTGGCTTTTTATATGGGTGCTGGGGATCGGAACTCAGTCCTTATGAGCCATCACCACATTTTACATCTCTAAAGTTTCTCTCCATGTGACTGTTTCTATGTCTGTGTATGTGTTTCTGTGTACGTTATGGCTTCTTTTTAGTTATTTGTACATTTAGAAAATATCCATCACCGTATTATCCAGCCTTTTCTCTTCTTTCATTTCATTTTTCTTGTTTGATCTCACCCTGTTCTCTGCTCACAGTTATCCTTCTGTCTATTTCTAAGTAGTTATACTTTTCTTCTCCACCCTTCTAAGTACACCACATTGCTTCCTGAAATGCTCCCCCAGGTCCCACCATGAGTCATCTTAAGGAAGTAACCTATTCTCTGAGGTATTTGGACGGTATTTGGGGGGGGCGGGTTATTCTATAGTAAATTTTTGTTAGTTTTTCTCTTTATTTCCTCATAAAGAAATTGCAGGATTTGGTCTTTGGCTAACATGCTCCTATAGGATGGAGGCAGTAAGTTTCCTCCACCCTTTAGCATCTGGAACTGGTGGAAGGCAGAGACTACTGCAATCTAGAATGCACTGCTCTCTGGGTCCTCCACTTCCTGTCTTCTGGTGCATGTCTATGGCTCTACCAGACACCCCTGCCACCCCCTCCTCTCTCCAGTGACATGAGATTGCTCCAGTATTTAGTCCTGGATAGATACAAACCAGCCTTTTGGTTACATCCCGCGCTGCAGAATGGAGCTCTCAAGTTCTTGGGCTCTTTCCTTCGGGGTTAATTTTCCGTGCTGTGGGAGGTTTTCCTCTGTTTCATGCACATTTTAATGGTAGTTGTTCTGGCTGGGGCTGTCAGCCAGATGTCACTGTAAAGCACAAATAAAGAATGCACACAAAAAACCCTAGATATACGCTACTAAATAACACCCCCGAAACTTCGCCGCAGTGTTCACCTCTGAGCCAGATATAGCTTTTCCCCAGGACTGCTTTTGAATCTGGACTGGGGTGTTTAGTCAGTGTTTTTATTATCATCTGTCTAAGCCAATTGTTTGATATCTGAATCTTTAAAGCATCTGGTAAACTTGTATTTTATTTTGCCTTTTTAAAGTAGAGAGTTGATGCAGTTTATGTGACAGACTCTTAGTTTCTGTTACCAGGAGGTAAGCCTTGGTTTTCCCATTTGTGATAGCTACAGAGCACCCGAAATTCTTTGCTGCTTCTTCCACAATGATAATTCCCATTCTTACCTGTATGGTAACAGGGAGTACCTGAACTGGGAACCGAGGAGGAACCATCACATTTGTGGATGTGAATGCCATGGGAACGTTGACAGCACGTCTGCGTAGATGGGGCCTCCAGTCAGAACAATGCTTCCATCACCTTGTGCAATGAGCTCTGAGCAAGTTTCTGAATTCCCTGAGACTTGGTCTTTTTGCATATAAAATCCTAATTAAAAGCATACAAATGGACTGGCAAGTTGGCTCAGGGGCGAAGGCTGATGCCATGAGTTCACTCCCAGCAACATATGGTGGAAGGAGGGAACCTATCCCAGGGGTTGTCCTCTGACCTCCACAGGCATGCAGGGGCACCCGCCCCTTCCAATTAAAAATGCAATAAAAAGCTTTAAGAAAGATACCTTAGATTTGCAGACATGCTTAAATAAGGAGATGAATAACAAGTTCTCACACAGGTTCATGGAACAAACAACAAAAAAAAGAGATCAATAAATGTCAGTCAATGTCATTACAATGACCAAAGTCCATGCCAAGGCACCATATAGATCATCCACATGTAGCGTAAAAAATACTAAGTTATACGATGTGCAGAAGTTTCACAGATTCAGTCTAGAGAGACTGTTCCCACTGGGCAGCTCACACCCCTGTAACACCAACTCTAGAACATCCAGCACTTTCTTCTATCCTCCTGCACTTACATGTATACCCTCCCCTGCAACACACATATACGGTATTTCATTAAATAATCACAGACCAGTGGCCCTAGATCTAAGTGTTCTTCTCTGTTTGTCTGTGGCTCCCGCACCATTCTGGAACCCGCTTCCTTTGTCTTTTTCCCCGTTTTTCTGAACAAAAAGCCAGATGACAGTCGAAGCAGTTTGTTGACAAAGGAATTAAAAAGATATTTTCCCCTCACGCAACAAAATAAAATTCACACAGAAAATCCCAACCTTCCCACCCTTTTTTTTTTCTATCTCAAGATTTCAATCAACTCTATAAAACACAAGTCTCACAACAATGTTGTTAATACTTAAAAACAAAACACCCTTTGCTACACAGTATGCTTGGTGCCTTTGTTTTTCACTCAACGGCTTCCCCTGAGCCTGCTTTCAGGCCTTCATTATTTTAGCCTGTCACATGACTGCATTCCTGTACTCGATTTGGGGAGGTTTAAGTCAAGCGCAATATGAAATGTGCCTTAGAGAGCCCCTGGCGTATGTAGAGTGTACCCAGTGTGCTGTGTGCTCCCTGTGACTGAATGGAGATGGCCCAGGTCCTCTGGAGCTTTGGGCCCTCAGTGTGAAGACTGAGTTAGTGCAGGAGATAAAGTTCCTGCTGCCAAGCCTGGAGACTCCAGCTTGAGCCCTGTGACCATCATGATAGGAAAAAGAGGCAACTCCTGGAGCTGTCCTCAATCAGGCATCTACTCTTGAGGCACTCACTGTGGTCCAACACCATCACAGCCAAATAATAACTAATGTAATAAAACAAAAGTATAAAAAGAACGCACCAGCCTGCCTTTCCCTTTTGCCCAGTGCCACCCTGGCTGAGCTTCTCCGATGCAAACTGCTCTCTATGAGCGGGCTTCCCTGGGATCTTTAACAAGCTCCCTTCTTCTTCCATGCCTCTGTGGACCGCCTGCTGACCCCTGCATGAAGTTCAGATTACACAGCCTGTTTTCCAAGTCCCTTCCTCATCAAACGGGAAACTGTTGATCTTGCATCTGCCTTGGGTTTTTCCTGGTCTTGAACTTTAGCCGCGAACCAGTTTCCCCTAGATTTTTTGGTAAGCGATGCTGTTCTTCAACGTCTCCTTGCGTTTTCTCATTTTTTTCTGATCTTTAATTTACCTGACAGATTCTTAATATTACTAACTTTGAGCTTTGCTTTCTCCCAAGGTTCTCCCACAGGAGCTTGTGTTTGCTCCTTGGCCATCATGCTTCATGTCAGCTGACTGGGAGGTGTGGTGGGAACCTGTTACTGATCAACCCATTCTGCCCAAGAAGACCCACAAAACCTCCCCATTCCCACCCCCTTACTTGTGCCTTAGACTGGTCAGGAGTTTGTCCCAGGTTCTCGTTCGCACCTCTCTTTTCTACTTGGTCTTGAGGGCTTCTCGACCTTAGAGTGGATACCTGTTCATTTGTCCTCAGCAACTCCTCAGCTCCTTAAAAACTTGTGGGATTTTTCCCCCTGTTGTTGCCTTTGACGGTTCTTTCCTTTTCCAGTTTTCTCACTTTGCCTCTTGATTGATGGTTAGAAGAGTCCATCTTTCTGCACCTCGCGATAGCAGCAGAGAACTTTTGACAGGTCGTGATTTCCTTGAGGGTCCATGAATGGAAGGGTGTTTAGAATCTTTGCCACCCTATCTCCTTGGTTTATACCTGCGCTGAGCAGGTGACAGCCTGGGGTGTTTGTCATCATATTCGACACTCCTCATCAACTGGGCTAGAGTGAGGGCCCAGTATAAAGATATTATGCACCTCACATAATTTAATTCTTTGGCATGTAATTCTCTCTACAAGGAGTGCTAGCAGGGAGAAGCATTGTTATTATGTCACAAGATATTTGTGGCGATTGGCTGCACATGTTGATGTAAGGAGAACCTCCAATTTTGAGAATGAGTGTATACCAATGGAAGCATAAAACAAGGATTGCTTACCCACAATCCACCAATGTATGCAGCTGATGAGAAAGGCATATAGAACAGACTAGAAAGCAGTATGCTTGAAGGTGAAGCTGCTGGGTGTAGAACCTGGGACCCCAGAGAAAAGGAATAGGACGGGGCTCCACAGGAAGGGGATAAGAACTGAGCTCTGCCTCCTTACAACCTGACTATACTACACTTCTCCAAGCACAAAGCCTGCCTCGCTTGCACCTGGATCTCCAGCCCTTCCTTCTCTTCGCCCCTCCAGCTAATCATTTCAGGGGGAGCCTAGCACACAGGACTGGTATATGAAAGGCTGACGCACAGGAGAGGAAGCAGAAAAAGAAGATTATATTTTACTGAACTATTTCTTTTTATTATTTTTTAAACTCAGCTGTACTTTTTGGTTGTAGCAAAGACATCATCTTTGGGCTTTGGCCATTTCAGCTGAGTACGAAGTTACGGAGATGATGAACGGAGTCACTGAAAGGCTAGTGAGTTAAAAGCACGGGGTGGACATAGGTGGCTGGACACGTTTAGCAACTATGGAAACAGCCTCCTTAGACCTCTGCCACTGGCATCACAGGTCCAGGACACCTCTGGTCCATGCCTCTGGTTTATCAGTACTCTTAATTCCTCCAATGACCCCGCAGGCTTGCACAGGCCCCTGTGTGATGACTAACATGGTTGCCAATCTTACTGGATTTAGGATCATCATAGCATCATAGGACGGCTCCTCTGTTGTTCCTATACACAAGTGTGTTTTTAGAGAGGTTTAACTGGGATCAAAAGACACACTTGAATGTGGACAGCACCATCTCATGGGTGCTGAACTCTCAGAATGAGTTCAAAGGAAAATGTGAGCTAAGTGCCAGCAGCTCTCTCTCTCTCTCTCTCTCTCTCTCTCTCTCTCTCTCTCTCTCTCTCTCTCTCTCTCTCTCTCTGTTTCCTGATCAAGGATGCCGTGTGACCAGTCTTCGCATGTCTTGGCCCATGTCTTCGTCACCATGATGTATGGTACCCTCAAACCACGGATCAAAATTAGCCCTTCCTTCCACTGGTTGCTTTTGTCAGGTATTTGTCTCAATGAGAAGGAAAGTGGCTAATAACACCTTGAGATTCACTGTTTTGGAGAGGTGTTTTCCTGACTGAATGGGCCAGGCCTCAGGCATGTGAAGACACTCCAACAGACGGGGTGGCAGACATGCCCCTGACTTTCCCAGGGTCTCCCGCAATGGTGATTCCCCTCCTTGCTTTACCCCTGTATGGGGAGGGGTATGACAGCTGTGTATCCAGGAGCGGTGAGTTATTCTATTAGGCTTTTGCTCAACGAGTGTTAGCTTCCCAACTCGGCTGCCTAGCAGTGGGCTGCACTCACAGGAAGAGTTCAAAAGTGAATAATTAGTCTCTCACATCTTCACCAGGGTTCTGACAGCTGGCAACACACAACTTCTCTTAAATGAACGATCCATGAAATGTGTTTGGATCTTTTTCAGATATGAAAACTAAATCCAGCTTGTTCCCTCTGCCCACACATCTGTAATGTGTACTGTGTAACCGCAGAGATAGCCCCGTGGAAAGGAGTTTCCTAAAGGAGAAGCACGTACGGCCAGAAAGGGGAGCAGCCGATACTGAGTGGGCAGCACAGCTAAAATTTGTGTTTGTGACCTTCCAGGTCACTGGAGCGGCTAGCTTCCAGTGAGAACAGATGTGAGCAGCTGGTTATACAGGCATACATGTGAAGCAATGGTGTGTGTGTGTGTGTGTGTGTGTGTGTGTGTGTGTCCTTAGTGAAACATTTTCAGAGATTAGAAAATGGATTACATCTCTGGGAATGTGTTAGTCTGTTCAATGATTCATTAGTGAGTATATTAATTTCTATTTTCTGCTTATTATGTTATGAGTCCTCAGAAGCAAGAGTCACATTTTCATTAATTTCTCACAGTGGGTTATGCAGTGAGATGCTTATTTTGTAATTATATTTGTACTGAATTTTACTACTTACATGTCACAGGGATCTGTTTGTTACTAATGACAATGTTCTAAAGCAGGTGAATGGATGGTTTCTGATTTTCAAAGTCGAGACTCCTAGTTACATGGTTGGTTATGACCACATAGCTATTAACACAGTCCTTTGAGTCTGACGTGCTCAGCTTTTAAATTAGCCTTGTAATATAGTGAAGGATGTTCTCACTGAAGACATTCTTGTCTAGACTGATTATTCTACTGACTTGCAAAAACTTTTTTTTTTGAGACAGAGTTTCTCTGTGCATTGGACCCTGTCCTGGAACTTGCTCTATTTTTTGTTCAATGCTTTTTTAAAAATAATAATATTATAGGAATTTAAGACAAGAATAAAGAAATTCACCAGTAAATACTCCAGCAGACATGTATTAAAGAGTAAGACTGTCTCATATGATCATCTGCTATTACACAATATGAGAAAATTAACCATGATTTCACAGGAATATGTAGCATGCACTGTAGATTTAAGTTTTCTCATTTGTCTTAAAACTTTCTGGAGTTAAAAAAAATTAGAAACACAATCCCACCTTCGATCATATAGTTTCTTGATTGTTATAACTTAGGCCCTTTTACTGTGGAATATGTTCTGCCTTCCCCTGATGCCTGAACACCCGACATTTTACATTTGGGCAAGTTCAAGTTAATTGTTTTGTAGGGTGGTTCACAGTTTTTTTAAAAAGTTATTCCTACTTTGTGTCATTTAACTCATTCATCTGTCCTTTTATTTTCTATAATTTGAAAATTATATTCAGAGTCTTAATTAGAATCACAAAAAATATTTTTGAAAGAATTCATCATACATGATATTATATCTTTCAGATTGTGTCAGACTGTGGGTGCACAATAGGAGCCAGTCTGACTATCAGTGATATTAGTTTTGAGGCACTGGTTAGGTTGCTCAAATATCACTGTCAAATACCAGCACTAAAGTTGAAAACACAATTCAAACATACTTCATCCACATTATCCAAATATGGTGTTGGAATTTGAAATGTTTGCCTTATCATACTAATATCAATCTATCATCTATTATTTACATGTATAATTTTCAATTATTTTCTAGCAACTTGAAATTACAGATATGTTGTCCTTTTATTCCTACAGACTTAAATGCATGATCCCTAAATGACGCAAGGACATTTCTATATAAACACAGTCTAATCTTCATAATAATAAAATTACCATCAGTGTAGTGTCATTATCTAATTTACAGACCATACACTTTCTCTAAGTCTTACTAATATCCAGTAGAACATATATTTCTGTCCCCAGACCACACTGGATTTACTCATCGTGTCTCTTTAGCCTCCTCTCATTTGAAGTAGTTCCACGATATTTCTGCTTTTAGGCAGGCCCATCATCTCTAGATAGCATCTGTCAGCTGTCATGTAGAATGGCCATCGGTTTGGGTTTCCCTTCTGGCCTTTATTGTTAGACAAAACTTCTGACAAGAATACTGTGGTCATTTTTATGTCTTTCTTGGGACCTTGCAGTAGGAAGCACATGACACCTTCTCCTTATGTTACTGGAGATATTATCTCTGAACTCTGGGCTAAAGTGGATTCTCCTGACTTCCCCAGTGTCGAATTCCATAGTCCTAATTGTTCTTCACTGGTTTTAATTTTGATGGCTTCTTCATGATATGGTTATGATGCAGTGGCTGCTACATGGTGGTTTTTCCATCTTATTTTTTAAATATCTTTAAAAATTTTTTCACTTGGTTGCAAAGAAGTTTTTCTATTTTATTCTAATGTGAAAATACCCCAAATGTTACAGTTATAAGAAAGGAATGACAAACCATGTGTTTTATTGATTAGTTTGAATATGATTTCCTTATATTCAAAGCTCATTGAGGGCAAGGATTTTTTGTTTTATTTCTTTATGGATATTTTACAGTGTATTTTGTCACTGGGGAAGTGGAAACTTGAGGAGATCAAGTGACTCTAGAAAATTGTGGCGCTGAGAGTCAAGCAACTGATGCTCCTTCATCACACCCAGACACAAGAGATGCTTGTGTTCCATGAATTTCTGGTTTGTAGAAGATGTTGCACTTCCTTTTGTCTTAAGTGATATTCATATGAATATAGCTTATGCTGGTAATAATAGCTAATGACACAGCACTGTCTGACCAAGGCTATTCTATCATGTCCATAAAAAATGATATCATGATAGTCATGCATAATCCAATGGCAATGATCCCCATTGTGTTGATGCCCTCAAGCTGCTGGGTCAGGAGACATCTGCACAATTGCTGTTGTATCCAATAGAGACATTTCAGGATGGCTGACATGTATCCTAAGCACTAGATGTTACATCATGCTGCAAGCAGCCTGGGAGTGGAAGTCATTACTGGTTGCTTTCTCAGTGAGCTTGTTGCCTTGCTGTGGTTTGAGACAAAGCAAGATCATAAGAAATTGGGGATAGGGATGTGGGGAGCCACTGAGCACAACTAAAGTTTGATGTGGGATTTGCCTCTGTCTGTTATGAATATGTTTTATTACCATTGGTTAATAAAGAAGCTGCTTCAGCCTATAGCAGGGCAGAATATAGCCAGGCTGCAAGAGATAGAGAGAGAGTAGGTGGAGTCAGAGAGACACCATGTAGTTGCTGAAGGAGACAGATGCCAGATTCTTACCAGTAAGCCACAGCCTCATGCTGATACACAGATTAATAGAAATGGGTTAATTTAAGTTGTAAGAGTTAGTTAATAAGAAGCCTGAGCTAATAGGCCAAGTAGTGTTTTAGTTAATATAGTTTCTGTGTGATTATTCATGTCTGAGCAATTGAAACAAAAGAGCAGCCTCTGCCTACAAAAGTTTCCCCAATAATTTGCTCTGAGCTGCAAAGATTTCAGCTTGAAGACTGTACCAGAAGGAAGAGTTCATTTATAGTTACTTCTTTACTGTCAGAAAGGGCATGTGTGTGCCTTCTCCTTGTGATCATGTTCTGAGTCTGGGCACTCAGGGGTTAATTAACAAATGCGCCTTTTATGTTGTGATGACTTATCTATTCATTTGGATCCCGTTTGTACCCTATCAAGATCAAAATTAGATTTGAGACATAAGGGAGAAATCAATAAACTTGGAATCTTCAAGCGATGGTAAAAATACATTAGAGAATAAAATATTTTATGTCATAATAAAATACTTTGGGAATTGAGTAAGTCAATGTTTTGTTAAATTTATTCATTTTTCATGTCTTCAGATAAAAAAGCAATGACTAACCAAATTTAATTTATCTTTATTGCTGTTTAAAAATAAAAACCTGGGGACTGGAGAGATGGACACTGATCAGTTTTCTCCAGCATACTTTGTGGGAGAGTAGAGGTGGGGCTAATTTTCCCATATGAAACCAGCTCCCAAGTTAGGGGAATAGATGAAGAGCTATCAGTAATCACCATGAGTCTACATCAGGAATGGCAGTCACAACCCAAATGGCTACATGATGCCACACATCCACATGCATTTGTAGTAACAGCACCTTCAGGACCCTTCCAGAGGGAACTGGGGTGATTCTTGGTCCCATATCACAGATGAATGGCTTCTTGGGAGCACAAGTCTCACGTTGCACCCAGCAGGTACAGCTGAGCCCTATTAACACCTCTTACCTAGTTCTTCCTTGCCTAGGTAGAGGCAGGCTCTGACCTTCTACATCAGTATCAAGCCCTTGGCAATCTCTGGCCTCTTCACTGAGCCTGAACTTCTGGTTTTTGGTTTTGAAATAACCACAAAACCTCTCTGAGGAGTTTTTACTGAAACATGGAAAGTGGAGGAAATCTTCCTTTGTGTTATGCTGTGTTGTGCATGCCTTGGCTAAGGAAGGGAACAAGACAATCTTCAGTGGATTAAAGAGAGATGAATACCACGGAGCCTCAAGAGGTGTGTGCATGTATGTTGTGTGTATACGTGTGTGTGTGTGTGTGTGCGTGTATGTGTGTGTGTGTGTGTGTGTGTGAGAGAGAGAGAGAGAGAGAGAGAGAGAGAGAGAGAGAGAGACAGCTTTAGAAATCAGTTAGTGCCTCTGATCGCATCCTACAGACAAAGAGTCTCAAGGCCATATGGGGGAGGGGGAGGGTCGCCCACATCTATAGATGGAGGCAGAAGCAGAACCAAGACAGACATTGTGGTTTCTAAATGGTGTCATTTCTCCTTCTGCTCAGCTGCTCTTCTGAACAGATCCACCTAATGTCGTAATACTAGTTTACTTATGGGCAACCTTGTTTTGTTCTGTTTTTTATTTTATTTTATCCTACTTTATATCTTATTTTGTTCATGAATGCATGCATGTGCAGATCAGAAGTCAGTCTGAGGTATTGTTGCTTAAGTCCTTCTACCTATCTCTATCTATCTATCTATCTATCTATCTATCTATCTATCTATCTATCTATCTATCTATCATCTATTTATTTTTGAGATCACTTAGCCTGGATCTCACCAGGGATCTGGTTAGACTGGTTAGCCAGAAAGCCCCTGTCTCCCCCTCCCCAGTGCAGGGATTACAAAAGCACACCAACGCTAGCATACCCAGCTTTTGGGAGATGGAACTCAGGATCTCTTATCTGCTTAACATTGGACGTAAGGGCACCTATGTGGTGTCACAGTTTATTCATTTATTCTTGATTTTAACACTTTATTTTCAATTAAGAGAATGTGATTATGAAAATCCCTGAGTTAGGAACCAAGAACAAAGAAGGAGGATGAAGTGAAGTGCTGCCATAACACGAGGTTATCCATGAGGCAGAAGACACCAGTTGCTCTGAAGTTCTACTAGCCTTGCTTCTGTTGGTCCCTCCTCCTGTCCCTTCCCCTCCTCCTTCCCCCACTTTCCTCCTCCTCCTTCTCTCCCACAGACATTCCAATGTGCTTGGTGCAGTCTTTTATTTGTATGTGTTCTTGTTCATTGCATTTTTCTACAGATGCATTTTTAAATTTACATAAATACCATTGTTTTATGTGCCTCATTCTCTTTTAATTAGCCCAGCAATTAAACGTCTTTTAAAATGCTTTTATTTTGCTATGCCTACATTGGTTAGACAGTTGCATGGTTCCTTCTAATGTCTTTTATTTTTCCTTCTTTACCCACAACGCACTTATTGCTTGAAGGCCAGATCTGTCTTATTTATTTGTGTTTGACTTTCCAAAGCCAAGTTTGGAGGCTAGCACTTACACAGTGCTTGAGTAATTTGTGTTGTGGATCGAAATGTGCTGTGAATTGTAGTCTTCCATGAAACCTTTGTTGAATTGAATAGAATGAGATGCTAATGAAGGACGCAGCTGTTTATTATAGACATTAATGAATCGTGAGGAAAAGGCTCCATGTTGCCAGCGTCTTTGACCAGCGTGAGTTTCTGTAGCTTCAACTTAGTGCCCATGAGCCACAATCACAACTGGGGCTACATGAGACGTGAGGCCTTGGAATAGAGCTGCAAAGGTTCCTGTCATCCTACTTAAAGTTCAGTTTGAGCTAAACAAAGCAAACTGCCCAATGCATGCATTCCGACTTCATTCACAACAGAGGTAGGCTTAATTTTTCAAGGAAATTAGTCAATAGCGTTGCTCAATTCCTATCTGGCATTGGGAAGTCCAAATCCCTGTTTTGGATTCAATTAAGTGTAAGAAATTCCACCTTGATTTCATTCAAGCGGAGGGCATGAGTTTTTGGTCAAGAAAAAGCAATGAACCCTGCACAAAGTGGCATGATAACCATGGACCTAGTTAAAATATTTATTTGGTTTTTGATTTAAAAAACAACAATACGAGTGGGTTTGTGGCTTAGTCCTGGGTTTTTTCACTTTTATGAGGGGGACGCAGACATACACTTGCTGGGAGCTATGTGACAGTATATCATGACATTACAATGGTACGAGCATATGAGGTATGAACAACAGAAAAAGTCCATGATGGGACAGAACCATGTTTCAGAGACAGTGCCCTGGTAGCTAGTTGTTTCCGCACTGACCCTGCCGGAGCCTTAGGGGACAGATGGGTGCCCAGAGGATACTTTGCTTACGGTCTAGTATTCAGGGTCTACTGAGAAGGGTGTCTTCATTCCTGGTATGAAGGGTGACTGGAGCAACTTCATTCCTAGTTTCTGGGTTTTCAGGGATAATCTGTTCTATAAGAAGAATATTATAAGCTTTTCTTAGTTTAACATTATTATGTAGTCATGGAGACCAGAGGCTTTAGAGTTAGACCACCTTGGTTCCCAAATTGCTTTTTCCATTTGGCAGATTTGGGATGCTGGCCAAGGGGCAGGACCCTCTTGAGCTATAGTTTGGCCTTCTTTTCAGGGATACAGTCAAGGCTGAAGAGATCTTTATCTCTTTCTGCAATATAATGTTAGAGACTTTAGTATGTTCAATGTATTCTGTGAATCTCCAAGAGAGTGTTAGAATGGCTGGGGAGCTTCCCAAACCCATTTTATCATGGTAGGGTTTCATTCTGTTTCACTTTTCCTTGGAGCATCTCCTGGGACTTACTTGTGGGAAGCACCACCACACAAGAACATTTAGACACTTACCCGGGACAAGACTGAACAATTCCCCATTGTTATGTTTCCTATGAATTTACCATGGCTCAGAGACTATTCTGAGTGCCTTTCTTACTATTCTTATTTTTATCCCTTAACTCTTTATAGCATAGTTACTACTTTGCAAATAAGAAAAATGAAGCTCAGAGAGGCCAATTTGCTTAAAATCATGAAATATTCTTCAGCTGCCTAATCTTTTACTTAATCAAGACTCTATAAACAACATCCTAGATCCCAAACACACTTAAAAAAATCAAATTTAAAAAAAAACCTTGAACTTCTAAATATAGCAAATTCTGCTGACATATCTGATAGTATTGCTTATGGATATTTTAATTATCTTTTTATATAAAGGGAAGCCATTTTGTGGTTCTGAGCTAAGGATGGTGCTTTCCTGTCTTACTACAGATAGCAAATCCTCAGATCTTAGCCGTTGAGCCTTCTTGGGGTCTGATACTTAGGGGATGTTCTTAAACCCCATTGTTCAGTCTTGGGTTACTCTTTCTTTTTGTTCTTACATCTTCTTTTTCTTTCTTTCATTCTCCTTTGTGCCTAATCTGTAAGTATTCCATTTAAAATAGGTTTTGGGTTTTTTTTGCCTTCCTAGGCCTCCTTAGATGACTATGATCATGCTAAAGTCTCAAGGGTCCCTATAATTTTGATCTATATATTGATTTTTCTTGGCCCAGCACATAAATGAAAACAGAATGCAGCCAATAAAGCTAAGACAATTTTTGGAAAGGATTCCAGTGATCCTGACTCAAAAACTTACTCTTCAAATTGCCAGGTAAAGGTTACATGGTTGTTTGAGGATATTTAGCACAAAAACTAGAAGTAAGCATATAAAATAGAAACGTTGATCACCTTTTGTCAGCAAAATTGTGGAAGTTATTTATCTGTTTCTATAGTCCTATATTTCCTTAAGAAAACATTACTCTTAGAATCAGAAGAATACATTTCTAGGGCCTGGGCAGATGGCTCAAGAGGAAGAGCATTTGCCACAAAAGCTCAAACATGAGACTTTGGGTCCTTGGAACCCATCTAATTGCTGGTCGGGTGTGGTAGCCCACCTATAATCCCTGCACATAGGAGGTAGAAACAGTCAAGCCGTCTTCCCAGTCAAGCCAACTAGGCAAAGGCTTTGAGATTGGGACCCAGAGAGAATCCGCCTCAGTAGAGAACGTTGGAGCATAATCAAGGAAGCCATCTGATGTCAGCTTCAGGACTCCACACCCATGAACATGTACAAGTATTGGTCAACACACATGAGCACGCACACACACATACAAACATACAGGGGATATATAAGGATTTATTCTCATTGTTTGATTTTCTAACAGCACTAGGTCTTGCCAAGTGCTTTGTTTTCCACACTGTTCTGAGTGTGATAATCTAACAGCCAGCTAGGTGATAGGACTGTGCATTGGGAGTTTAACTCTCATTTTGTTAATGAAGGTTGAATTTTTGCCATTTGTATTCTGCTTTGGTAAAGGGACTTCACATTTTTGAACATTTTAAAAACTTGGACCACTTTTTCCTCTTAGTGAGGTGTGTTTGAAAGATCTTCATATATTTTTGAGCAAGATATCTTATATATTTTTGCAAATATCTTCTTGGGAGATATGGGTTGTCTCTCTATTTTTCCCAGACCTATATTCTAAAGAACAGAAGTTTGATTTTTTTTGATTTTTAAATTTTTGTACTTTCTCTTTTTTGTCCATTATATTGTGAAAACATGAAACATGTGTTGTCTAGCAAAGATATACTGTTGTCTATTTTCTTCCAGCATTTTATAGTTTTTTGTTTTAATTTAATTCTATGATTAGCATGAGTGGATTCTTTATACTCTGAGTAGTACGGATTCTGGCTTACTGTTTGTAAGGCATCCAACTTTCTCTAATATGATTTGGTAAACTGCTTGCTGGCAACGCACCATTCCTGATTGTTGAAAACATGTCTTCTGATGCTGATTTCCTTTTTGTTCTTACACTATCTTAGTTACTACGACTTTATAGCGAGTGTTTGAATCAGGTAATACCAATGTGCCAACACTGTGCTCTTCATGGCTACTTGTATACCTAACTCCTCTATCCCACCATATAGGTTTTAGGATCAGTAAGCAGCTTTATTGTGTTGATTCCCTAGAATTGTCACCTTAATGATACAGCTTAATAATAGATAATGAATCCACTTCCCAGTCCTATTTTGATTTTTGATCTGAAGTTTATTGTTTACAACACACAGACCTTATGCATATTTTGTTAGATGTATTTACATAAATGCTTCATAGGAGTAGGAAGTTAGATGTCTTATATCCTTTTTAAATTGAACAATCACTTGCTATGTATCAATGACTTTCCATTATAATATATATGTAAACAAGAAGAAGCTTTATCACTAGTCTGTTTGGATATTAGTAAGTCTTTAAAATGAAATAAAAATAAATGATATCCGTGAGTTTTTCTTCTAAAATGGAAAGTATAAAAGTCAGTGATAGCCAGGTGGTGGTGCTGCATGCCTTTAATCCCAGCACTTGGTAGGCAGAGGCGGGAGGATGTCTGAGTTTCAGGCCAGCTTGGTCTACAGAATGAGTTCCAGGATAGTCAAGGACAGCTAAGGCTACACAGAGTAACCCTGTCTCAAAAAGATTTAGGAACAAACAATTCTTTGATTATGTCTTATATTTAATAAATAAAGACCTGCTGTTCCAGTTGGCTACAAATACATCTGCATCTTGTGTTTTCTGAGTAAGTAGCCATGAGAGAAAACTCTTGTAGCCGTGTGCCATGTATGGTTCATGCAAAAGAAGAAGAGAAAAGAGGATGCAGTGAAAAACCATCTTTTACATAGTTTTAGTTTACAGGATTGTGCAACTCTGTCGTATGCCCCTGTGAGTAAATCCACAGTCATATGTACTGATAGATTTCCTGCTTCCTAGTCACAAGCGAAAATCTACAGAAGTAAGTTTGGCAGAGTCCCTGCAGTGATTTCTGTGATGCTCATGAAAACCACACTCAAGCTATCATTTGAGTCACGGATGATTTGTGGAGTGGAGTCAAAATGAGTCTGAAATTAAAAAGCGTTTAGCTATACTGACTACAAATTTCATAGTAATTCCTCATCTCGCTTTTTCTTGTTTTATTTTTTTCATGAATTGAGGGCATTTGTGCAAAAATCCAAGGAAGTTAGACACACATGAGCTTTAGAAGGAATAGTTTATTGCAGTCAGTCAGAAAGCCAAAACCAACCTATTCTAGTTAAAGTAACGGGCCAGAAACCCTCCTCTTCTTCAGATCATTTAGTAAGCTTTTCCCTTTTCTCTTTCCATCCATTTTCTGCTGTCAACTTCATGGCTGGTAGAAGTGAGGAGAGTACACAAGATTATGTGGGATAGATTATGATGATTAGGTTAGGGAAAGGCCACCATCTCTTACACTTGGCATTGCATTGTAGAGAACTCAATGCCACAGTCATAACTGAACACAGAGAGGAGGAATGGACTTTCACTGCCCAGAATGAAGAGGAAAGTGCTAGGTAGACCATTTCTGGTCTCTACTGAAACACATGGAAATGTTTGCTTGTTCTTTGGTGAGCTATGATAACCTGTCGGTAACATGTTTAGAGTATCCAGTCTCCTTCCAACTAAGCCATAACAGAAAGCCACTGCAGGAACAGTCATGTAGAACATGAGGAAAAAAGATTGGGCAAGAAAACCAATAATAAATGGATAATTAGTGTACTGATTCTAGGCATGTTTAGTTTGAGAATGAAATTGAAAATATTTTCTCTTTTGTTGCCCTTGAGACTGTGTGCATTATTAGCCTCCAAACAACCGACTCATTTTCAAATGCATCTTGAACATGGTTATCAAGATTTCATGGACACTTCAAATTCAGAATTTCAAAGATTGAAGGGCAAGGTTGGTTTTTAAACTACATTCCTATTGGGAAAACTGTAACAATGTGGCAATATTCAGGAATAAGCCATTTCTAATTCTAATATTCTATCCAAACAGTTTAATGTAGTCCCTGTAGTGATATTTTATTTGTATTCTAATAAATAAATCTTGCCTGAAGGTCAGAGTGCAAAGCTAAACCAATAGAGGCCAGGGGGGGGTGGCACACATCTTCCATCTAAGGACTCGGGAGACAGAGGCAGACGGATCTTTGTGAGTTCAAGGTTACCCTGGGTTACACGAGCTCAAAAAACAGATCCAGGTGGTGGTGGTTCACACCTTTAATCCCAGCACAAGGGAGGTAGATACAGGAGCCATATGGCTGGGCAGAGAGAGGAATATAAAGGGGAAGGGACAGGAACTCAGTGGAGTGTGGGGTCTGGGTCTGATGGAGACACAGTTCAGTCTAGGTAGTCTGAGGATTGCCCATTCTCTCTGAGCATTGGCAGAGGTAAGAGGTCACTCTAGTGACTTACTGCTCTGTTTCTCTGATCTTCAGGCAAGCTTTACTTATTAAAATACAAATAAAATATCACTTCCAGTACCATTGTTATCTTAATTCACATATAATACTCAACTTTTAAAATACACATTCACATTCTATGGAGCCTCTACACATCGATACAATTCATGATTATATCCATCACCCACTACAGCCTCATCCCAGTGCCCCTCATGCCTTGTCCTCCACTTCACGTCCAGCTTCAGCACACACTGCATTCTACAAATCTGTTATGTTGTGAAGTTCTCAACTACAAGCGGTTTCCATGTTGATACATCATATTTACTCTTTAATCATTTTGGGTACAAAATCCATCATTTTCCTGGTAGCATAGTTCAATAATTATTGTAACTTATTTGCTAATCCTCTAGTAATTAGGAGGATGATTTGTTTCCAACTTTGTGTTATTTCCAAAAAGCTGAGGTAAATAACATAGTTAGCTTAAGGTGGCATTAGTTTGGCTTTTGGCACAAACCTCGTATTCTCAGGTCTGCATGTGTCCCTAGAGAGAGCTGCCATGTCTCCTCTCCTCAGCCTATAACTTCACTTCCCTGGACTCCTACAGTCTTGACTCTCACTACGTCTTCACTGCCAGACCCATCCCAGGCAAAGGAAGAACTGACCTGGAGTTTAAGATTTGCTCGCAAATCCCAGCCTACTCAACACTTCATTATTTTTATCTTTGTTCTTCTTTCTTCCTAAAGAAATGCCACTTCTTATTATGAATGGGCTGTGCAAGAGCCTTGGTTGTTCGGGTGCACTTCTAAGAATTTATAGCTATGGCAACATCATGAGTTATCTGAACTATGGGGTCAACCAATGCATTCAAGGTCTAATGCTTCTGTGTTCTTGTTCAACATGGTGTAAGGATGAACAAAGAGAAAAAACTATGGGAAAGTAACTTTTAAATAACAAAAGAACGTGCAGAGAGCAACATTTACATGGTCCACCTCTGGACACATCTCCAGGCAAGCTGCCTTTCTGTAATTGCTACAGTAGGAAACACATATTTGAACTCTATTCTAGTTTCCTGGCACAGAAATCCTAAAACACTAGGACCTTCATATGATAAGATTGATAGAAGAAGTGCCTTTTGATATCATAACCTATTTCCTTTACTCTAGACACAAGCTGGTGTTGAAGAGGTGGCTTTGAGTGGCCGTAGACATATAGGATGGGGACTTGCCATTAACGGATTGAATGTCAGCCTCAGCACTGGGTCTCTTAGGATGGATGCAGGGCTTGAGATTGACTTCCATCACCAAGGTCCATTGAGTTAATCACTCATACTTACCCACATAATAAAACCTCTTTAGTAACTCCAAAACAAAATTGAGAGAGCTTCCGTGCCCCAGTGGGGATGTATCTGGAAAGAACGCAGGAGCTCTGGCTTCCCAAGTACATTTGTTTGTTTCTGAGGTACATCCTTTATAATATAAAATATTGGTAAGTTAAGCATTTCTTGGGTTTTACAAGTGGATAGAACAAGTGTTCAAACCAGAGATCATGAGAACCCTAGACTTCATAGTCCAACAAAAAAAAAGTACCCAGTTTTGCTGCTGGCTTCTGAAGTAGGGCAAGTCTGAAGGGGCTTGTAGGATCTGGCAACAAGATAGATAGTGTTAGAATTAAATTACCTGGCTGGACCCTCTGCTGGCATCCACAGAGATGTAGAATTTATATTGAAAGGTCAGCATGGATTTGGTTCTAGGAGAGAGAAATCTCCCAACATGCTTCATTTTTAAAATTCTTTATTTTGGCAAATCTTCCTAGACAGGTATTTGTTGCAAACAATTGTTATTATGACCTTGATTAAAAAAAAAGAAATTCCAGAGCTCGGGATACAAGGGAGTGGTCTACTCAGCACTTAGGAGCACTTGTTTACCACACGTGAGATTCTAGGTTGGATAGTCACAGCACCAAGGAAAAGGAAAAGCAGGGAATTCTACAACCATGCAAAGTGTAGTAAGAAGAATGGCTGCGTCCCACCGCCCGGCTAGCTTACACCTGAAATAACCACACAGAAATTGTATTAATAAAATCACTGTCTGGCCCATTATATCTAGCCTC